>AWOL01S0002156.1:210337-242722 GCA_000715115.1 Nicotiana otophora
CCCCGGATGTCCAAAAAAATGTGCCTCGTTAAAACCTTACCTGTGGAAAAAGAAATCCCAGTGAAGAAAAATTATCACACATCTTGTAATACGCATTACTTGTTGCTTCATTAAAAACCTTGTTAGTAGAGCCAAGTGGGATAAACCTTAGTTAAGGAAAAAAGAGTATAGTGCGTATTTGCCTCCACCTAATAAAAATATTACTTTATTTATCGAAGACAATGCGTTCCAGTTTTGTCTCTCAACTCCTCAAACGTTGAGGTTGGTAAGTTTAACATATCCACCAAAAAATTAGGCAAACAAATTTATTGAATATCTATTTCATCATTCTATTGAAGATTGTCTCATAAAGAACTTTGCTGAAATGTGCTTTATTCTGTCTCCTTCAATATATCCTTCTTTCAATTGAG
This sequence comes from Nicotiana otophora, assembly GCA_000715115.1. Classification (NCBI taxonomy): domain Eukaryota; kingdom Viridiplantae; phylum Streptophyta; class Magnoliopsida; order Solanales; family Solanaceae; genus Nicotiana; species Nicotiana otophora. The sequence continues at coordinate 210,748 of AWOL01S0002156.1, forward strand.
ATAAACAAGCATCATTGTCTTTCAATTAAGATAAGCAAGCACCATTTTTTTTAAAAGAAAAGTCATACATCTCCTTCATATGCAAATAGATTATTTGAAGAACGAACTTCAAGAAATTTACATAACCAACAAAATTTGACAATATTTATTAGGATAAAAAAATCTTTATCAATGATTCCCTTTTGCAATATAATGTTGATCGCATTCAAGAAATAGGAGTAAATTTAAATCTTGCTAGCATATTGTTATACTCATAGTTCTAGTAAGAAATATAAATGCACTAACTGTGCTAAGACATTAGATAAATCATATATGTCATTGCGGAAGCTTAATTTAACAAAAATTTCAGGAATCTTTATGTGCTTCAGAACAATTAAAATCATTCAGGGATTTTTATTATAATCATATAAAGTATTTCATGTACTACCAAACTAAAACCCGAAAGCGATTTCATATGCCATAGGAGAATATGTCTCCATATAGTCAATGCCAGGATATTTACAAGAAAATAAACTTTATATTATTTTATTTATTAATTTTATAATATTCATACATATGATTTTTCCTTAACGTTAATTTTCAAGATATATAGGTAACATTTTAAATATGTTAATAACATTATTGTGAATAAATCTTAAGTGAATGTTCTTATCCATGCCTAATGAAATATTTTTAATGAAAATTATAAAATCAAAGCTCACAAATTTATCAGCCAAGTCATATTTGTTAATCTAATGAATAAAATACCCATATTTAGAACACTGGCACATCAAATTAGTACTTTTAAATAAATAATATTAACAAATAAAGCTTTAAAACCTAATATTAAGCACAAAATATCTTTGATTTTTTAAAGTTTTACTGTTTATAAAAAGCTCATTTATTAAAAATCTGTTTTATTATTTCAAATAAATATTAAAAAATAAATATGTTTTGCCATATTTATATTTTAAAATATGTTCATGTTTGAATATGATTAAACAAATTGAGTGTCATGAAAAATATTAAATGTACGGATATATTATAAAAATAATAAATAAAATAATATAAATTTATTTCAATTATAAATAATATACCTATGTAAAATATATTATATATAAGGTATTACATAAACAAGAGAATTTATAATGTCAAGGGCATAATTTTCAGGTAAAAGTATTATAAAATCTGATGAATGTGACTATTGTGGTAACTAGAGCAAAGTAAAATATTTTTTGTGTAACAAAAAAAAGAAAATTAACTTTTGGATAATGTATACAAAGTTAAATAACTTTTACCTAACAAAAAAAGAAAAGCGAATTTTAAGTAATGGACCAATCACCCATGAAATTTACCGTCTATAAGTACTTGTGGGATTTTATAATAACTGAAATAATGATTACTGTTTATTATGAAACCATCTATCACTAAAATAATCTGGACCGTTAATTTGAGTGATTTCAGAAGGCACACGTGTACTGGATAACAACTCCTCTAAACAAATAGGAGTAACAACCTCGTTTCCGAGTCCAACGACTCCTAACTGTCTTTCCCTCCTTTTATGTTTCAACTAACTGCTCATTTTTCTTGTGAAATCAAAGAAGAAATTAAGCTACAGAAGAAGAGTCTAGAAATTAATTACCACAAACCATGTCTTACTACCCAAAAGGCCACCGCGACAATGACGATGTCCCTGAATTCGATGAGTATGATCACACTCCCTATGGTGGCGGATACGATATTTCCTTGACATACGGCCGCCCAATTCCGCCTTCAGATGAGACTTGCTATCCTCCGACGTCTTCCGCCTCCGCCGACTTCGACTACGATCGTCCCCATTACTCTTCCTCTGCAGAGCCATCTGCCTATGCTGATGAAGCTCTTGATAATGAGTACCAAAGCTATTCCAAGCCCAAGACCAAGCCTCGTCCCTCGCGTTCCCGCCCATCTAAGGAAGGGGATGATGAAGATGAGAAGCCTCCGCGCAAGCCCGGGATGAATCGTCCTAGCGATGGTGGGAGTGGAATTGAATCTGATGAAACCGGGTATGGAAGCCGGACTGAGTACGAGAAACCCAAAAAGGGATATGGACGGAAGAGCGACGAGGATGAGGAGCTCAAATCCGAATATGGATCTGGATACGGTCGAAAGAGTGAGCCCGATTCAGAATATGGATCAGGTTATGGGCGGAAGACTGAATACGAGAAGCCAAGTTCCGATTACGGATCTCCTGGGAATGGGAGGAAGAGTAAATATGATAAAGAACCCACATCTGAGTATGGATCAGGTTATGGAAGGAAAAGCGAGTATGAGGAGGAAAGTTCTGAATACGGGTCTGGCTATGGAGGGAAAACTGTGTCTGATGAGTATGGATCAAGGCACGGAAAGAAAAGCGAGTACGAGGAGAAAAGCTCAGAATACGAGTCTGGTTATGGACGAAAGACCGACTCTGATGAATATGGATCAGGGTATACAAGGAAAAGTGAGTATGAAGAGAAAAGTTCAGAATATGGCTCTGGTTATGGACGAAAAACTGATTCTGATGAGTACGGATCAGGATATGGAAAAAAAAGTGAGTACGAGGAGAAAAGCTCGGAATATGGATCTGGTTATGGACGAAAGACGGACTCTGATGAGTATGTGTCTGCCGGATATGGGAGTAAACCTGCATCCGGATATGGAAGGAAAAGTGAATACGAGGAGAAGAGTTCGGAATACGGGTCTGGTTACGGACAAAAGACCGATTCTGATGAAAATGAATCTGGTGGATATAGGAGTAAACCTGGATCCGGGTATAGAAAAAAAAGTGATGATGAGGAGGAGAAAAACTCAGAATACGGGTCAGCTTATGGGCGAAAGACCGACTCTGATGAATATGGATCTGGTGGATACGGGAAGAAGAAAAACTACGGGGAGGAAGAGGAGAGTGGGTATGGTTATGGAGGTAAATCAACGAGTTATGGCCGTTCAAGCTACGAGACGACAGAGAGCGAAGGGTACGGGAGGTCAACAATTGAGAGGCCTAGTTATGGAAGGTCCGAGGAAGAAGACTACAAGAAGCCTAGTTATGGGAGGCGTGACGATGATGATGAAGATTATGGTCGCAAGAAATATGTAAGTAATACTTGATTACAAACGGAATGTACTTATCTTTGTTCAGTAACATGCGACTTAGATTTTTATTCTTTTAGACAATGTGGGTTGCTCTGATGGTAAGCACCCTCCACTTCCAATCAAAAGATTGTGAGTTCGAGTCACCTCAAGGGTAGGGGTAAGGTCTGCGTACACACTACCCACACCAGACCCCATTAATGAGATTATACTTTGTTGTTGTTGTTGTTGTTGATTTGATCTGATAAATTGGCAGGGTGATGATAACGATGAGGAGAAGAAACATCGCAATAAGCAACGCCACCATCGCAAACACTCCGATGATTGAGTAGAGTGCTTCTGTCACCTGCTCCATATTCATCCCTTATTACAAGTTATAGTAAATAAGTTGGCATCGATCTCTTCGATCGTACTGTTTGTTCCATTGCAAACACTGATGATTAAGTATAGTGCTTTTCAAGATTCATGCCATTTTACTAGTTATTAGTCAATAAAAATTATCTATGTATTCAGTGTTTTGTATGTTGAGACAAGGAAATGTGGGTAGTTATCTGTATTAGGTATTATGCTTCTCTTCTCTCTACTCTTATAAAATTCCAGACTTTTCAGGTGATACTATGCCATAAAAAGTTCTCTTTTGCTGTGTCATTGTCTCAGGATCAATATTCAAAAGAGCAAGTTGTGACATGTTCAAATTTAGCTGAAAGAACAGTATGTACCCAATGCTATAGAAGGGAAAAGTGCGTAGAGTACTCTGTTTCGTCCACTTTATTGAAACAGCAGTTGACATAAAGTACACTTCTGACGATGATAAGTGTATATGATAAAATATGTTATGCCGTCCAACGAGGGATAGGTGGAATCTAAGATAGGGATAGCTAAAATCGGAGTCAATTGTCTTGTCTGTCACCAGAAAGAATAACGCTCATAAAAGTTGTAATAAATACTCTCCGCCCAGTAGCATTTAATGAAGAATATTCTACAACATTTAGTGTGCTGCCCGTTACAAAGAATTTATGATCACCGTTACGCCTTCTTTAGTGGCCCTCATAATTGACATTAAAGAAGGCATGATTCTAAGACCTTGTTCCCTAGGTGTAGTTAAAAATAATGATCTTTGTTATCATTTTGGAGGACACGATTTTTCTGGCAAACTTACGCTATAATCAATAAAAAAACTTTATACAATTTTACTTTTTTGTTCCTTGGTTTCATCATTGTCGTTCCCGGAAGCTCTACTCCCAAATCATTATTTTTCGTGATTTTATCATCATTTCAAGGCTAAGTATTGTGTATTTCTTTAATTATTTAATTATTTAAGGATCAAATTAATTCACTTGTCTAGAAACCATGTATAAATTCAATTGTACCGTTTTATGAGTAAACAATAAGGTTTAACGAGATGAAAACTAATTTAACAGAAAGATAATGACAAAATAAATTGTTAAGAGTCCCATTGTGATACTTTTCTTTAACTTCATAATAAATTTTTGAAAATTTTAAATTTGTAGAATATCAACTAGGGATGTCAATGGTTCGGTTCGGACGGTTATTTTCTAAAATTTATATCGTACCAATTTTTCGATTATTCTATTATGTATAACCAAAATTAGACTTTTCAAAACCGTCCCAATCATGTCGGTTTTGTCTTCGGTATCGGTACGGTTCGGTTAATATCTGTATTTTTTTAAAATGTCATGTAAAAGTCAGTAATAGAAGTAGAATGTAATAACATACATACTTTTATAGGACTTAGCAAACTCTCTAGATATTTTTACTCTTTAAAGGGTGATGAATTAAGAAAATATTAAAGATGGCCAGAGTATAGATCCATCAACTATTCTACAACAGCGTAAAAGAAACTAAACAAAGATATTAACCAAGCAGGAGCTCAAGAATAAAGTCTATAGAAGATTAAATATTTTAAAAGATAAATCTAGATCATATGAAAGAGAATAGTTTGTGTCTTACTAGTGATATGTTGGAAATAATTTAGTTTCAATAGGAGTAGCATTACAGGTTTGAGAATTAAGATTTTGAGTTTAATTACTTGTTTGCTTGTAACCGTTTTCACAATTCCAAGGCCCAAGAAAAAATTTAATACATTATTATTCTTAAACTTAATATATAAATATATTTTTCACATGTAAATTTATTTGGTACGATTAGGTATTTTTTTGGTTTATTTTTATAAAATAAAAAACCTACCCTAATTATCGGTAAAACCTACGGTTTTATTAAAAGAAACATAAAAATCGGTTCGGTATGGTACGATAGGTTCAGTCGGTTTAGTCGGTTTTTACATATCCATTGACACCCCTAATATACAACAACAACAACAACAACCCAGTATAATCCCACTAGTGGGGTCTGGGGAGGGTAGTGTGTACGCAGACCTTACCCCTACCCTGGGGTAGAGAGGCTGTTTCCAAATGACCCTCGGCATCCTTCCCTCCAAGAACTCCCCACCTTGCTCTTGGGGTGACTCGAACTCACAACCTCTTGGTTGGAAGTGGAGGGTGCTTACCATCAGAGCAACCCACCTTGTCATAAACACCCCTAATATCAACAACTATAATTAACATGTAGTAATTATATAAGTGAATTACCTACTTCATCTTCCGAAAAAAGATGCAGCAGAAGAAGACGCATGCTAAGTAGGCGTTTGGACATAAGAATTGTAAAATTCGAAAAAATGGTGAAATTGTTTTTCAAGTGAAAATGATATTTGAAATTTTAGAGTTGTGTTTGGACATAAATTTCAGTTTTGATTGTTTTTGAAGTTTTGTGAGTGATTTGAGTAATATTTTGAAAAATAACTTTTTGGAATTTTTCAAATTTTTGAAAATTTCCAAAATACATAACAAACTCTAATTTCGAAAAAAGTGAAATTTTTTCAACCAAATTTTATGTCCAAACGGGCTCTAAAGCAACAAAAATAGGATTGCCACTTAGGATAGCTGAGAATTCGCTCTCTTGTCTTCTCCCCTAGCTAGGAAGCAACAATAGAAAAAAATTTCCCAGATGTGGAAGTAAGAGAATACAATAATTAAAATGCTTACTTCTATCTGGCCTTTGTTGGCAAACTTTAACCCATTCTCTTTGGCAGCTGCCCAAGATTTCCACTCAAACTGGTTTACTGGTGGCTTCTATCGAATTCTTGGCACAGGTGGAATTAATTAAGATGCTTTTATATCCTCCAGCTCTGGAAGCGCCTATCACCCAACTAATAGCTTCTATATGTGGAGTGTGTGAACATTCAGGTGATGTGTGTATATATATATATGTATATATATATATATATATATAGTGTGAATAACTTGAAGTCTTGAACCATCCACCAAGGACCATACTTTTTTCATCACTGCTCTTAAGCTCTTCCTAATTTTTTTCCTCACCTTTTTTATGGTACTCTCCTCAATCTAAAGGAATCGCGCATATGCTAGAGCGGTACCATGCTCTTGTGTGCTCGTAGGTTGACTGTTCTCAATAAAACCTTTGATCTCTACTGAGATTTCCTATACAGGTCCGGGCCCTCTTAATATGCTGTAACCGATGTTGATTAGACTCGAAGTGGTTCAGATAGGCGAAGTAGGAAAATACTTTCTCAGTGGAACCAAAAAACAAAATGAGCTATTTCCGCCGACTAGGGTAGTGGCGAAGCACTACTGAGCAATTCACATATCACTTATTACGGACAACTTCTATTTTTTTGCCGGACCACAGTCTTGACCTCCGATCGAGCTAAGAACACGAGTAGATAGGCGGTTAGGGGGGAGAGGGCCGGCTGGGCCTGCCTTTTCAATCAATGGGGAAATTTTTCCTCCAATTGGAGGAAAAAGAGTTCATGAGAAAAATATTTTTTCAAACATTTAAACTAACAAAACATGAGAAAATTGAAAAATATTTTCCGGAAATTATTTTCCTACGTACCAAACACACCCTTAATTTACTCATTTGAATAGCCTAAACCAAACCTAAAAGAAATTAAAATCTTTTATTTATGTTACGAAAAGCTTTGATTGTATAATATATATTTTTTAAACGGCATTCTTGAAACGTGCTAAGAAAAATACTGACACATTCGCCAAGTAAAAATTTTCTTAAACTATCCAGATAATCTAATGGATTGGATCATCTACTTGACGATCCTTTCATTACATTCCAACCATTGGTCAAGTGAGAAAGTCAACAATAATAGAAGTTCAAATCAATGACGAAACCGCAAAAAAAAGAAGGAAAAATGAAAAGGAAAATTGTTGCAGGTGAAATAGCCTATATGGACTCCAAAGCCTGAAGAACATCAGCTTTCACGTCTTCAAAGTTTTCCACTCCGAAACTGAACCGAACCAAGTTGTCCATGATCCCATACTTGGCTCTATCTGACTGGGAAAGATCCCTGTTTTCGAAATGTACAACAATATTATTTACAAGTTTCCAATATTTTGTTTTTATAAGGTAAAGATTTTATTGATAAAAGCACCAAGATGGTACATAAGATTACACCAAAATCAGACAACACCCATAACAGCATACTTCCAGTTACAAGTTGCTTAACACATCCAAAAACTCCATATATTGATCTAGACTTTCAACTAAACATTTCTTACACCAAAAAAATAAATTTTGAAGACAAGTATTTTTTATTCTAGCAATATGATTTCCAATATTTTCATTTCTAATTTACCTTGACTTCTCAAAACTTCCGGAGACTACAGTACAGCGGGAGGTTATAATTCCTATTTCAATTTCCGCATGTAGTGCGGACAGTGGATCAGGTGTGAACATCTTGATTCGGGGCTGATCTCTTGTATCGGAGCAAACATTCAATGATTTTCTACATTCTATTGATTTATTTTAATTTTTATTGTCGCATCTCTCAAGATGTTAATCCTTGATATCAATTTTTTTTGAGTTTCCTCAAGTTTCCCCAAACATGCTCGGAAAAAGTTAAAGGGGGGACAGAGACACCGCCAGCCTAAGAATAGAATATATATTTTGGATAAGTAACCATGGAATAGAATATTGACATACCAGTAAGACATTATTGCTGGTTGGTCCACAATGCTCTCACAACCTCCAAATGATGGAGCAATATAGGGAATTCTCAGAGCATCCACAAATTTTGCAGTAGTTAGGAGGTCTCCGTCAACCTAATAAAAATTATAGCCTTATGATTTACTGCAAGTAGAGGAAATGAAAGGAATATTTGGTTAACCAACAATCACAGATTCATCATAAAATACAAACCTCAAAACTGACCACACCACCAAAGCCAGTCATTTGTTTCTTTGCAATATGATATTCTGGATGACTCTGCAACCCTGGATAATAGACATGTTTCACCTGCAACTCATTTTTTTCAGATATGATAGCACTTGCAAGACCCACACAGATCCTAGTAAAACAAGACCTCTAAACTCTAACTGAACTGCACAAAGAAAAGCTAAAAGTGTGGGATGACAGCAACTTCTATGTTCATTAATCAGGCAATCATGCATTAGGATGAAGTAGCTACATGACTTGAGGTGGATTATACAGGAGTATAAGAAAATAGAAGCTCCACAGCTTAATTCAAGCAGGTAAGATGTAGGATTTTACAGAGGTAAGAGAATACAGATCGTGATGCCAATGTTAGGCTCCTAAGATTGGCGTTTGCTTTAATCAATATCAAGTTGAAAATTCTTACTTTTCTCATGCATATCAATTAGGTAATTGTGCTCTGTTCCAAGTTTGAATTTCAAATCATGACTGATAAGAGTTATTGAAGCCTAAATACCTTGGGATGAGCCTCTAAAATCTCGGCCATCCCCAATGCAGTTGAGTTTTGTTGCTGTACACGAAGATGCAGCGTCTTCAAGCCTCGGATGATAAGATATGCAGCATTCTGGTAGATGGGAAAATTGAATCAGACTGCAATACAATACAAGCTTAAAATGCAAACTACACTTCATACAACATCAACCACTATGCCGCAATCCCAATCTAGTTCGACCCAGCTTTATGAATCCTCTCTATCCATGTCACTCCATTTAGACCCGACTCGATCCAATATCCAAAAATGTAAGTTCTCAAACATTAAAATTTCTCTGCATTTTCTACTGGCATAGAAACCTCTAACAAGAATAAAAGACGCCTAGTGAATATTGGACCTAAAGTAAGTTGATCAACATGACTAAGCCTTAATCCCAAGACTTCATACATTTTATTTATTTATTTTATGGGCATACACTTCATGCATTTTTAACCAACCCAAATACCGTACTAGTACTAAAGTCCATTTTATGGAGCAATTTTTCCTTCACCAAATTTAACTTACACATATACAGCATGGTACGCCAGGGAATTAAGTCGAGCAAGACTTCAATTAAGGAAACTCACTGGATTGATAGCACCACCGAGGATATGATGCAAGTTTCGAACTACTGAAACTAATTCTAAAGGACCACTAATGCAACCTGCAAGAACCTGTATGAAGTATACCACATCAAAGCAGTCAGTTTGATATTGCTACTGGCGGTATAGTTGTTTAATTGTCAAAACACCAGCTGATGTCACGTACATCATTGTGCCCACCAAGGAATTTTGTAGCAGAGTGCAGAACAAGGTCAGCCCCTAGAGCAAGGGCCTTTTGGTTAAGAGGAGTCGCAAACGTCCCGTCTATGCAAACCAAGGCTCCATTTTCATGACAAAGCTTTGAAACCAGCTCAATGTCAACACATCTCAGGAATGGATTTGTTGGAGACTCGGTAAAGAAAAGATTCACCTGCAAGGTACCAGATATTGGGAACCATCTTCACTTTTCTATCTATTTAAGTTCAGAAATGTTGAGTGATAAGCAACAGTGTGTCTGCATACTGACTTTCTTCTGATTTAGTGCTAACTCCAAAGCTCCAATATCCGCTGGATCAATGACTGTGGCCTGCAGGAATGGAACACTTAAGCATTTTCCCCCTTAGATTAATTAACAGAAAAGAATCATTATGGTAGGATTATATTATTCGCCAGCAGCTTTTGGAGAGTGTTGCCTAGAATGAATTTATGACATTCATTTTCTTTACCAAAATAAAGACAACTACTCAATTCTGAATAACATTTTTTTCTCTTGTCAAAAAATCTTGTAATATCTCTACACTTAAAAGCTAGAATGACCGATATCTTAAGCATTTGGATTAGCGGAAGTACCGTAATTCCCATTTTAGGCAGTATCGTCTCAATAAAAATACGGGTCTTCCGGTAGCAATCTGTGGTTGTTACAATATGGCCACCAGCAGGAACCAAGGCCAACAGCATTACAGTACTGGCACACATTCCAGATGCCATTACCAAGGTTGATTCAGCGCCCTCGAGTGCACTGTTAGAGATACAAGCACCTCATTTACTAGAATACATTGCCACTTAGTACCAATCCCATAAGACAACTACAGAATGTAAAAAGGACAGACAAAAATAAACAAATGAAAAACTAGTCAATCAAAGATAAAGCTAACCTTATTTTCTCCTCTAGAACAACAGTAGTGGGGTTACCATAGCGCCCATATTCAAAACTTGCATGTCTTTTCTCCTGCCAAAATATCATAAAGTGAAATTAATCACAAAGACAAATTCAGCTTGCTGAAAAGATGTGCTTAACATTCTCTTTTACCAATATGATGGTACATCATTATACTATTTAACAAAAGCTGACAGCAAGTGGCTAGGGCTGTGCTATGATTTCCCCTTTCAAGCCAGGAACTCTTCATTGGAACTAGAGAGTGAATATCTTTTTAACTCAACTCAAGAATCCAATACAACAACAGTAAATACCTTGAAATCAATAAGGTCAGAAGTTTTGTTGAAGAAGTAAGCAGACGTGTTAACCACTGGGGTAGTTATGGCATCAGTAACAATACCGCGTCCCAACCTTTCACCTGCAGAAGAACAAGAACAAACAAAGTATGTTTTTATCTTTATTCACACAGCTGATATGAAAGCACATAATTACTCTTATCCTCTCAAAACCTTATTGTTGCCAGTTGCACTATACAAAGGTAATTCTTGAAATATTCTTCATTCAAACAAGAGAATATACATAAAAGTGCGTGTATGTTATTTGACGAAAGAAACTTTTTTTGTCATAGGAGGCAACCCAACAACCCTCATGCATTTGGGCAACAATATTCAAGGAACAACATTCCTTTTTCTTTCTATCATTTTGTTGTGGTTTGCCAGAAGAGGAAAAGAAGGACAAAATTAAGAGTGTTGAAATCAAAATCCAAGACAGAAATGGTGGGTTGGAATGGAAAATGAAAGAACCGCTTCTTTCATTTTCCACTACAACCCACCATTATTTATTGGGTTTGGATTCCAATAAAGAGTTAGGGTAAAAGAAAAATTTCAGAGGGAATACACAGAAAACACTCATTTCCTCCTCCTTCTCTTCCTTCCCACATAAACACATACAACAAGAATGAGCATTGAGCAAAAATATAAAGAGAACATTAATTTTTTTTCTTTTTCTTTTTTTGGATTGGTAGAACCTCAATTCTACTGAGCATTATGAGCTAATTCAAACATACCGATAAATAAAGTTGAACGCTTTTCAAATTTCAAATCCTTATATCCAAAAAATCTATCCAATTTTAATTTGAAGTGCTACATACTTTTATCCTCAATTTGAAAGCCTTCACTGTGATTCGTCATCTTCAGTCTAAACATCAATGGAAACTGATAAGGCCCCAAACAAATTTTATTTCCTGCATCTTGTAACGACCCGACCGGTCGTTTTGCTTTCTAGATCCCCGTTCCCCTAAATAAGACTCCCCGTATGTGCTTTACTACTTTATGACTTGCGGGGATTAATAGTTCGGATTTGGAAGGGTTCGGGCTGAAATCGGAACACTTAGTTTCTTGTTATTGGTTTTAAAGGGGCCAAGTTTGACTGGGGTCAACATTTCTAGTAAACGACCTCGAAACAGGGATTTGATGGTCCCAATAGGTTCGTATGATGATTTTGGACTTGGGCGTGCGTTCGAATCGGATTTTGGGTGACCCGGGAGTGTTTCGGCGCCTGAAGTTGAAAGTTGGTTTATTGAAGGTTTTAAAGTTTTTTAAATTTGGATTGGAGTAGGTTTTGGTGTTATCGAGGTCCGTTTGGGATTCCGAGCCCGGGAATAGTTCCGTATGGTGATTTAAGACTTGCACGCAAATTTTGGTATCATTCCGAGTAGTTTAAGTATGATTCGGCGCGTTCGAAGCAAGTTGGAAGAACTTGAAGTTCATAAGTTGATTCGTCGGTTTGGGGTGCGATTCTTAGTTTTGGTGTTGTTTTCCGCGTTCCGAGGGTTCGAGCGAGTCCATCTCATGTTTACAAACTAGTTGGTATGTTTGGACGAGACCTCGGGTGCTACTCGGACGTTGCACGGATCGAGTTAGAGCTCAAAAGGGGTTGCTGGTGCACCAGTTCTGGTGTCCCGCACCTGCGGCGAGCTTTTGGCCGCAGGTGCGAGCTTTTGGTCGTAGAAGCGGTTTTGGCCATTTGGCCAGTGGTCCGCAGAAGCGGAGGAACATGCGCAGAAGCGGCCTCGCTTCTGTGATGAGAAGACCGCAGATGCGCTCCATCCTCCGCAGAAGCGGGAGCCCGTCCGCAGAAGCGGAGTCAGCCAGCCTGGGCTAGGACCGCACCTACGATGACTTTTCCGCAAGTGCGGCGCCGCAGATGCGGCCCCAGGTCCGCAAAAGTGGAAATGTTGGAGGCAGTGAGGTCCTTTTTAATACGAGACTTAGGTCATTTTGGGTTCATTTATTAAATTCTTTGGGCGATTTTGGAGCTCTTAGAGAGAGGGTTTCACCTAGCTATATTGGAGGTAAGTAATTAATGTAAGTTAAATACATAGATTATGGATAGATTTTAACATGAAAAATTATGAAAATTTTGGGTTTAGATGAAAAATCTAGGTTTTGATAAAATCGGATTTAACCACGAAAATTGTTATGGAATTAGGTGAAAATTATATATTTGAGTTCGTGAGGTTATGGGTAATAATTATCTTCGAAAATTTTTGAAATCCGAGCACGTGGGCCCGGGGATAAATTTTAGGAATCTTCCAATTGGGATTGGGTAATCACACTAATAGTTAGATTATGAACTTTTGAACATGTATTGATTAATTTTTTATTTTTTTTTGATCGGTAAAGAGCGTTATATATAATAAAACCAGCAAGAAGAAGTTGCTGGATGGGTTACAAGAAATGAAACTACGTTACAAATTGTGTAGTGCGCTAATAAAGTCAAACATGGCACAAGTGTCAGAAACACGTACATCTGCCATGTTACACCAAAAACTAAGCAAAACAATACAGTTGAGTTTAATATCAATGACTCTATTCTTCCTACTATCAAACAACCTATCATTTCTCTCTTTCCAGATGCACCACCAAATTGCAGCCGGTATAGTATTCCAAATTTTGATAGAAGGTCGTTGAATATCTAATTTGTGCCACCCCTGCAACAACCGAAGAGTTGAAAAGGGCATACACCAAGAAATGCCCAAGATATTGAGGAAAAGGTCCCAAATTTGGGAGGTAAATTCATAGTGGAGGAAAAGATGGTTGACGTCCTCCAGCTGCTCTTCACATAACATACATCTGTTGACAAGTTGCATAGCCCTTCTCTGTAGGTTGCTTTGTGTGAGACAAGCTTCTCTAGATACCAACCATGAAAAACATTTAAACTCGGGAGGGGCCAGCCCCTTCCAGATGGGTTTCCAAGGCCAAGGAGTATTTAGTGGGTTAGATTGTGTCAGAATAACATAACATGATTTCACCGAGAATGTGCCTTTCCAATTTGATGTCCAGACGAGGCAATCAGGCGCAGGAGAAGAAGAAGAGGATCTATGGAGAAAGTCCAAGAGACTCAGATACCTATCCACCTCCCAGTCGTTTAGGTTTCTCCTGAAATTGATGTGCCAGCCATGATCCAATCTGAAGTCTGAAATGAGTACACAACATTTGACTAGTTTCGGATTCTTCGGCACCGAGTTGAGGCTTTAGAGTGAATTTGAGGCCGGAATGCGAGCTTTGAGACAAGATAAGTCTCTTACCTAACCTTATAAGAGGAAATTTACCCTATAGGTGATTTAAATTACTATTTGCTTTTAATTGTGGGGGTTACGTACGCACGAGATGACGAGATTCGGTGTGTAGCTACTAATTATGTTTATGTACGGGTAGTTTATGACCCAAATCATAAAATATTTATATTTTTTGCGCCCTACTTGTTAATTAAAAGTGCCTAAATTATATTGGAACTTGACAGAGGAATTGAAAAAGACCGTTAATGGAAATTGTGCTCCTTTGTGTATTAGCCTTGTAATAATTTTTGAATCGGATGTTCATAAAGTATCCTCTCTTCTTGTGGATCGGGCCGAACGCCTCAGCAGTAGAATAGATGCATCTATGATTCGTGCCGCTCGACCCTCGGCAGTGTACACATTATTCTGGATCGGGTCGTACGACCTCGGCATAAATCATGCGTAATAATACACGGAACCTAATTATACTTGATATTGTTTTATGGCCTGAGAGGTTGTAATTATTAATGACAGAATTTGACCTGGAATTTACGATTTGTGAAAGAACTATGTATTTACTGCTTGTTATTGAGTATTTATTATTGTTTATATAACCCATGCTTATGTAGAATTTCCGCATTTTATTGTTAGCCCATAGTAAGTGTCGAAATCGACCCCTCGTCACTACTTCTTCAAGGTTAGACTAGATACTTACTGGGTACATGTTGTTTATGTACTCACGCTACACTTGCGGTCATATCGGCGTGCACCCCCGTTATTCTGAGGCCTAGCGGTGAGCTGCTTCTTGAACCGTTCTACAGCACCTAGTCTCTTTTTGTATCTATTTTTCTGTCGACTTTATTTCAGACAGTAGTTAGAGTTTTGCATATTCTAGTAGTTGCTCATACACTTGTGACACCAGGTCTTGGAACAACTACTAGTAGACTTTATGGTTTTACAGTTTTATTTCACTGCATTTGCTCACTCCTGTACCTTCGCCTTATTTAAAAATCTTCTACTCCTTAATTTCTTAATAAATAAAATTTAATTACTTGGTGACTTATTAAAAGAGTAATCACATGGTCAATTCACCGTTGGCTTGCCTAAGGCCGACATTGGGCGCCATCACAATCTATAGGAGTAATTGGGTCGTGACACATCTCTTCCAAGATTGTCAAGTAAACAATGGGTTTAAACCATTCAATTAATCAATCAACTACACCTCAATCCTAGATGCTTTATAAAATCTCTATATCCGTTACCATTATAACAACAACAACAACAACCCAGTAAAATCCCACTAATGGGGTCTGGGGAGGGTAGTGTGTACGCAGACCTTACCCCTACCCCGAAGGAGTAGAGAGGCTGTTTCCGAAAGACCCTCGGCTCAAAAAAAAAATGAAAAGACAAAAATATAATGGACCGTCCAATTTTATACTCCCGGCATTCCACATTATGTGGAAAAGTTGAAAGCACGGAGTTTTAAAAAATAAATTTTGAAATTAGTGCTCTTAAACATGTGATAAAAGTTGATTTTCCAAGTTTAGAAAGTTTCTATTCTTTTTGGAACGGAAAAAAGGAGGTTGTTACCTAAACAGTGACAGACGGTAGAGTTTTCAGAATATAATCCACGAACCAAGGCATAACATAACAGGGGAAACCGAGAACAAATTAGACGTCAAAGAGAGAGGCCATAGAACCATACCGGCATGAATAGCGACGCTTCCATCGGAATTCAAAAACGAAGCGTATTTATTAACACCTGTAAAACCCTCAATCTGTACAGTTTCATCATTAAAAGCCGCATTTTCCACCAGCGGAGCAACGGCGGATGAATCGACGGCATTAGCCGCCGGAGTGAAGTCAGGACCGGCATGGTTGTTGGACCACGACGCCGCCACAACTTGAGCCACGCCGATGTTGCTGCAGTTCCTCCGAGCCTTAATGCTTAGCTGCCTCACGAAGTTCGGCGGAAACCGGAATATCAGAGAAGACAGGCCGTGTACTTGAGATGGATGACTCACCGAGCTAGCCTTGCCGGGGAATCGAACGCCGGCTTTCGGGCGCGGAAGACTGCCGGAGAAATCGGGGTCCGAACGGCATTCGAATGACGGAATTACCCTAGCAAAGCTGGAGACAGCCATTGGTTCTAGGGGGTTAAAATGTAATTCTCCGACGGCTAAGAGGCCTGCCTTTCTCAATGAAAAATGAAAATATAAACAAATGAAAAAGAGATGAAAGTTCGTTCAGGGTTGCGTTCCACACAAGTTTAAATACTTATCACAAAAGGTACTGTACTGTGAGAAGAAGAGAATATGCGCAGTTAACATTTGTCGTCGGTAAAAGGAAATAATTAAATAATGGGCAAAACACAATAGTACAATACTATTATGATAGTTGAGAGGCAATGCGATCGTTCTTAAATTTTAATTGGTCAAGTAGTTTTAGGTTAACAAGGTGAAAAGTGTCCTCAACCACCCAAGAATCTCCACATTTAATAAAGGTCTCGATGTTAATTATTGCATAATAATTCTTTTATTATTAGTTATCACAAATTTATGCAGAAATAATCTTTACATTGTTAATTCATGCCTAAACTTGTCTTCTCAACCAAATTTTTAAATAACTACGTATCTTTTAGTAGGAGAAAAAAATGGATAGTTGGAAAGAGAGTGGCATGTGAAAGATGATAGGGTAGTTGAATGTACTAGCATAGGCCAAAGAAAATTGAATCTTCTCAATTTTTGTTCTCTAGCTACACTTGACGTTAGAAAAGGGCGCTTCACTCGCTATCAGCGTTGAAGCTAGAAGATTAGCAATGGTTTCGTCCAAACTCGATAATTTTAGTTTAAATCTTTGTATTTGTTTACTCTAAAAAACGGATAACAATTGAATTTATATGTGATTTTAAGAATATGTGGATTAATTCAATAACGAGTGATTAATGGCATTAGATTAAGCAAATAAAAGACGTAATAAATGACCATACCGATGATAAGAGCGATTCCGGGCTCGATTGATGGCTTGACGAAGAACTTGCCCTCGATTCCAAGCTTGTACTTATGAAGAACACAAGAACAAGAATAAGAATTGTGAACAACAAAGATAATTGAAATAAATTGCCTTGATATGCATGTTACAATGTGTGTCATGAATAATAAGCTTCCCCTTTATATAGTAGGGAAGTTTTACCCAAGTACAATTCTAAAAAATGTAAAATTTTTTTGTTTCACTAATTACCGATTTTCTGCTGATACGGGCCAAGATTCAGGCCGTAATATCCGGTTGGTCACGGACATCACGACCCTTTGTTAGTCGTGTGCAACTGTTGAGTAATGCTCTCCGGAGTCTTGACCCTTGAACCGAACCCGGAGGACACGATCTCGATACCCCCGAGGGCAGGTGTTTTGCCCGAGCCCCGGTACGAGGGGCTCCTTGTTTTGACTGTGATTCATTACGGTCACGTTCCTGCTCCGTTTGTCTTACCGAAAAATCAAGGCGTTCAGTGGGCCCGATTTTATCTGTATACAAATAGTCTCATCGTTTCTCAGAGAGTAGGCTTGCCGACACAATGGGAAACGACAAATGACTCTGGTTCCTTCCTTCGTATGTTACGATGAGGGAGCCGAAACGTCCTATCAATCGCGTCGTTCTGACTTCGGACACGCGTCGCTCACCGTCAGGTCTCCTCCGAATGTGAAGCGTCGGCTGTTTCCCTATAAAAGCTTCCTCCTTTTGTCCTTTTTCTACTTTTTGACCAAATCACTACCTTCGAGCTTTCTAGCCATCATCAAACCTTCATATCTTCATCTTTGTTCTTCAATTTCTATAGCAATCTCCATATTTTTATCCAGAATTTTCTTCAAATCTTCATACTCTGTTCTTCATCTTCAAAACCCGTTTTTCCAAAACTTTGCGTTCTTTTCTCAAACTTTCAAATACTCCCTCAGATGATAGTGGCCAAAACATCGAAAACCGTGCCTCAACAAGTTGCTTCTTCATCTTCTCAACCCGCTGCTGGTACTGAAGCGGTTGCCCTCGAAACGACTTCCCCCATTGTGGCTGCTAATGAACTGGCCGTCGAGCCTCCTTTGTCGGCGTTCATTCTAGGGGGCTGCTCAATTATAGATAACTTTAAAGTCGAGAATCCCTCGCGCAAATAGGAACGGGGTGAAGGAGGCTCGAGGTACATATGTTCAGTGACTGGAGATGTTCTTCCCAAAGTTCGTAAGGACTGCAACTCGGAAGGAAAGCACGTAGCAGTCCCCGGGCCAAAGGACGCCGCCACCACGCACGTGGAGGGGTACTTAAATGTTTACACTTATCCCTTCACACTGGGCCCGATAAACCCGATCGTTCTTGTCACGCCTCGATCTCGGAGAACACGACCGACGCTCAATCGGGATAACCCGGCTAAGCAAGCATGTACAAATGTCTTCCACCCAGACTTACCCATGAATAAAGAGAAGGTATATTTCATTAATTAAACAATGATAAGGTTACATGAACAATCCAAATTTCATTACCATTAGAACTTCATTCAAGATTTTCCCAAAATATTACATTACATGTTCATAGTTTAGAAGTAGGAATATATGATACAAATACAACATTTCTAAATTGACTTCCCAAAACGAACGTACCACCCATGCTATGTCTACCGAGTCTCTAATAGATACAAAAAAGTAGCATGATGGTGCCGTCAACAAGGCTCCGGCTATACCTCAAAACAATATACACAAAGGACAAGAGATACAAGACCCCAAAATGAAATGTGGCTCACCAAGTGAGCTGAGGAGAGGTTGTGCTGCTATCACTGATCAATACCACCTGCTATGGAACCACCTGCATTTATAAAAGATGCAGCGCCCCCGGCAAATGGGGCGTTAGTACAGATAGAATAGTACTAGTATGTAAAACTAAACACCCTCTCAATAGAACGAGTAACAGTAAAAGGAGAAGGAAACATGAAATCAATTAGAGTCTCAAATAGTATCAAGGGGGTCAAGTTAGGAGAAAAGTAAACTTCAAGTAAGTTTCAATATTTTTATGTTGGGAGATCTTTAGTACCGATATACTACCGTGCTTTTAGGCACGAAGTCCATTCTCAGCCCGATCGGCTAAGTCATCTCACCCCGAGACATCCACTCATAGCACCACCATGTGCGCGACATGTTGTCCGATCTCAGCCCGATCGGCTAAGCCGTCTCACCACAATGCCGTGTGGGTCGACATCACATCACATCTTGCTAGCAGTAATCTCATGCCATTTGAGGGGAAACATCTCAACACATCAATCTCATCCCATATAAGAGAAAACAGTATCATCACATCAACACGGGGATTTACCCCTCAATCACTCATACACTGGCACGTGTAGTTTCGGGGTTAGGTTATTTCGACCTACCCTTCCTCGGTGACTAAATTATACTCCCGAAGAATTTATTATTTAAAGGATTTACAGCTCATTTCATTATCTTTCACATGTCTTCCCATTTCATTAGCACTAGTGGCCACAATTGTAATATCATTCTTGGCACGTCGGTCATATTTCATATTTCATACTAACCCCTATAACTTTCAAGCGTTACCATGGATTATCATCAATAAGAGTGGATGTCTCGGGGTGAAGGGTTTAAAAAAAAAGAGTCTTAAGCACATTGAGTTTTTCTACCACGATTAGGCATGCTAGCTTGCAATTGAAACATGGTTTTTAAATCACAACACCTTTGATACATTGATCCTACTAGATTACGTTCTCTGAGGGAATCATGATATGATAGGAACATTTGGAGCACATTTTGGGTACATACATCTTTCAACAAAATACTCATTTTAAAACAATTAAATCTATTAGGAAGGGCTCGGAATATGAGACACAAGAAATTTAGCCAATCATGATCGCAACTTACTAGGACATCATGGAAGTCGATTCTACAAGAGGAGTTTAGCCAACATACCTCCCTTTGAGCTTCCTTAAATTAATACAATGTTCCAAAAATCTCAGCAACTTCGATCTATTTAGAAATATAACAAAATTGAAAGAAAATTAGGAGGGTATTCGTGATTTCAGCTCATTTGAGCATTTTATCAAACACTAGGTGGGCATTATGATTTCAAGGCCCTCATATGGTGGATTTCTTCATCCCACAACCCAAAGTCTACCCATTTGAGCTCGACAACCTTCCCACAAACCTTTATAGTACATGCATGCATAAATAACACTCTCACACCCAAGAATCACATTCCCCATTAACCATCTTCTATCCTAAATTTGAAATTGAAACTAGGATATGGAACCTTACCTCTTGGATGAAAAACTTGTGAGTTTTCCTCGTGGATTCTCCAACCTTTGAGCAAGGATTGATGAGCAATAAGCTTAGGAACTCCCCTCTCACTCTAGAGCATTTCCTCACTCTAAAATATCAGATTTTTACCTTACAAATGTTCCTTAATGTCTATATATCGAAATAGGGCCAGGTTATAAAAACCGAAAAATGGACCCTCCGAACACAGCTCTGCGGTCGCAGAGTGGACCGCAGATCAGGTCTACATCCCGCAAAATAGACAGCATAAATGGTCCCAAAAGCTGGGTTGGTCTGGTCCAATCTGCGGCCAGGTCTGCGGCCCGCATATCAATTGTACGGCCGCAGAATCTCCCTCCAGAAATCTTCATGTTGGTTCTGCGACGGATGTTGGCATAGTCGACCGCAAAACAACCTTCAAAATTGTCCCATTTCTCTGCCTCACTTTTCGGCGGATCTGCGGTCCGCATATCAGTTCTGCGGTCCGTAGATCAGTTCTATGGTCGCATAATAGACAGCAGAAATGCCTTGTTCTGCAATAATTTTCTTCAACTCCCCGATGCTCTGTCCAACCCAAAAAGTCTGTACCCTGATGTAACACCCCGAAAATTGTTGAAGAACTTAAGTGCAAAGCCCAGTAAAATTTGCAAATAAAATAATGTTTCATGGTGTCGCTCGGACCTTTTGGGTTGAAAAATACACGGAAAAGTAAAGAAAATTTTTTGGCAAAAAAGTGCATTTCTGCGGTTCATTATGCGAGCGCAGAATCACTCTGCGGACCGCATAATGGCCGCAGAGTGAGGTAGTTAATTAGGTCAGTTGGAAGCAATTATGCGGTCGACTATGCGATCGCATAACTATTATGCGGTGTACTATGCGACCGCAGAACAGTTATGCAGACCGCATAGTGACCGCAGACTCGGGTAGATTTCTGGTCATTTTGGACACCAATTATGCGACCGATATGCGGTCCGCATAACCATTATGCGGTCACATATGCGACCGCAGAACCTGTTTCGGAGCTTCATTTTTGGATTTTTAAAACCCGACCCTATTTCGTTAAATACACTCTTTGGGTCATTTTTGAGGTAACAAAATTGAACCATAATTA
Organism: Nicotiana otophora; assembly: GCA_000715115.1. Taxonomy (NCBI): domain Eukaryota; kingdom Viridiplantae; phylum Streptophyta; class Magnoliopsida; order Solanales; family Solanaceae; genus Nicotiana; species Nicotiana otophora. Next base: position 232,305 of record AWOL01S0002156.1, read on the forward strand.
GGAAATTATTCATGGTCTCAGCTCATTTGAGTATTTTATCAAACACTAAGTGTGGATTAAGGTTAAAGGTCCTTTTATGGAGGATTCCATCATCCCACAACTCAATCTTTATCATTTTTAACTCAACAATCTTTCTACACCCTTTGATAATATATGCATGTAAAATAAACAACCCTCTTGCCCAGAAATTATCTTGCTTATTACCCATTTCTAGATAAAATTCGAAATTGAGGGTTAAGGTGTAGAATCTTACCTCTAGGATGAAGACCAAGTGAGTTTCCCTCTTTAATCATCCAAAACTTGAGCAAGAATAGAAGAATCAAAATTATAGAGGAACACCTTCTCACTCTAAAATATCATGTCTCAAATAGATTGGGATTGCTAGAATTTCCGGAATGTTGTAGTAATTTAAGGAAAGCTCAATTGAGGTATGTTGGCTAAACTTTCTCTCTTGGAATCGAATTTCATAATGCTTCTGTGAGTTTCAAAGTATGGGTTGCGTATTAAAATGTGGTTGCTTGAATTGTATTTCAAATGAAAGCTAGTATGCCAAATTGTGTGAGAAAATTTCAATATTCTTAAGACTCTTAATTTCTCATATGTGTACCTAAAGTCTTGATTGGGAATATCTTATTGTTGATGACCTATAAATATGGTTGGAAGTGAAATCAGTAAATTAGGAATATAAAGTGTGGCCAACGTGCCAATAGTGAAAGTTATACTTGTGGCCAATAGTGCCAATGAAATAATATGAGAAAGATTATGAAATGAGCTTTGACTCAACTATTCCAAAATTGACTTCGACAATATAATCGGCTAAAAGTTTATGAACTCAAGTGATGCCCATATGTGGTTGTTTTAGCTAATGCTATGCTTTGTAAGTAATTTTCAATGTCTTTTACGTTCTTACATATTCGTGAGTGGAAATTGTGTATGATTTTAACTTGTATTTCGATTGCCAATCATTTTACTCTAATTATTGGAAAGAAATCGATTGTTTTTAAAAGCCTTCATTACTAATGAATTTAAAGTTGTGATTTCCGAAATATTCTACTTGTTGATAATTATGATGATGATCTATGAAAGGGAAGAAATAAAAGCGTGGAATATGAAATACGACCATTGCGCCATGAATAAAGAATCATATGTATGGCCAAGAGATCCAATAAAATAATAATGTTGTAAGTGATTGAAAGTACATATTAGGTGATATGTGGTGTGAAAGGTTATGAGATGTACGTGTTTGTAATTTTGTTTCCAATGCGTTATGAAACCCTATGGACAGTCTATGAAACGCATAGGTATATTGTGTTATGAAACCCTATGGACGGTCGATGAAACACATAGGTATATTGTGTTATGAAACCCTATGGACGGTCTATGAAACACATAGGTATATTGTGTTATGAAACCCTATGGACGGTCTATGAAACACATAGGTATATTGTGTTATGAAACCCTATGGACGGTCTATGAAACACATAGGTATATTGTGTTATGAAACCCTATGGACGGTCTATGAAACACATAGGTATATTGTGTTATGAAACCCTATGGACGGTCTATGAAACACATAGGTATATTGTGTTATGAAACCCTATGGACGGTCTATGAAACACATAGGTATATTGTGTTATGAAACCCTATGGACGGTCTATGAAACACATAGGTATATTGTGTTATGAAACCCTATGGACGGTCTATGAAACACATAGGTATATTGTGTTATGAAACCCTGTAGACGGTCTATAAAACGCATAGGTACATTATGTTATGAAGTACATTGTGTTATGAAATCCTGTGGACAGTCTATGAAACGCATAGGTACATTGTGTTATGAAATCCTATGGACGGTCTATGAACGCATAGGTACATTGTGATATGAAATCTTGTGGACGGTCTATAAACGCATAGGTACATTGTGTTATGAAATCCATTGTGATATGAAATCCTGTGGACGGTCTATGAAATGCTTAGGTGCATTGTGTATAAGAGGTTAGATGTACAGTATGAATAAACACTATGGACGGTCTATGAAACGCATAAGTGTATAATATGATATGTGAACACTAAGGACGGTCTAATGAGACACATTATTAATGCAGACAATAGGTGCCCCTTTTGTTGTCCTTGTTTGTACAGGTTGTTTCAATTACATTATATTATGTGTTCCACGTATAGATCATATGGGCATTATATTGTGAAAGAGGATTTCTAGCTATACATACTAGTGCTATTCGACAGTACTAACATCCCTTTTGCCGGGGGCGCTGCATATTTAATGGATGCAGGTGGTTCTACAGCAGGTGGCATTGATCAGTGATAGCAGTACACCCCTTTCAGCCGATTTGGTGAGCCCCACTTCATTTCGGGGTCATGTATCTTTTGTTTCTCATGTACTTTGTGGTTGAGGTATAGCCGGTGCCTTGTTGCCGGCATTTCCATATTACTCTTCAGTTGTACTTAGAGGCTCCGTAGACAGGTTGTGGGTGGTATTTGATGTTGGGAATTGGATTAGAACTGTTGGTATTTGGCAACATGTTTTTCATTAAATCTATAAACTCGTACTATTTTGGAAATATTGAATGATCCTGTTAATGGGAATGAAATGGAAGAGATTAATGAAATCTCTTCAGTACTTGATTAACGAAGTACATCTCTTCTTTATTCACGAATGAATTTGGGTAGAATGAAATTTAACAGGCTTGCTCAGTCGGGTTCACTCGGTTGAACGTCGGTCGCGCTTCTCGATTTTGGGGCGTGACACTCGAAATACATTACTCTACCTCGGCACCACAAACCCCCAGGTTTTAGGTGAAATTTTTACGGGGCCTTACAGTTCTAGATTTTTGCAAGAGGTACGAGTGTGCCTCGGGTAGATCCACCCATCGTTGTGGAGGATCATGACCCTTCTCCGTAACTTCGTGAACAAGACCGAATCTCGTCGGTTCACGATCGACCACCTGCTTCAATTATAGAGTCCCCGGATGTTTCGAGGGGGATTGATCAAGCTTACTCACCGGGCCAGCAAGGCCCCCTTCTCCAGTATCGATGAAGATCGAGATCGGGGCTGGCAAGGACGCTTTATCCGAGTAAAACCGAGGATTTGATCCCCCCCGAAATACATGCCATTCCCTGATCAGTGGAATGTGTCTCGTAAGTGCAACTCCCTCTTTCAACGTCAAAAATTCTTCTTTTTCCATTTCTATCTTATCATTCATGCTTGTGGTTGTGCAGCTGTCACCAGGGTTCCGAATGCGGTCCCCCGGTTAAAGGAGTGGATCGAGGGCATCTATACTCGAATGTCGTACATTGAACGCACATGGCACGACCTCTTGAAGGGTCGATGGGAGGCTCGTTCTCATGGTAAGAGCTCTTTTCGAGTAGCCAACACTATGTCTTCACCTTTTATTATACTAACTCCTCTTCTTTCTTTGTTATTGTAGGTTTGCCTAAGATCACCAAACTTAGGCCTTCGAAAGGGGATGAAGATGTGCCCCCACCCGTTGTTCCCTCTGTTGCTACCACTGAGGGAAAATAAAAGAGGAAGAGAAAACCCTCGGGCTCCCCGTGCTCTGGGGTGAAGAAACTGAAGAAGCGGATGCTCCGCAAACCCAGGGTGGGCTCCAGTTCCCGGATGCCAGACTCCGACTCCCTCCTCTGGCTTAGGGATGATCCGGAGGATGAATCTATTTTTTTAACCCACGGGATGTCCTATCCCGGGGACTGGGATACATCCGAGGGGGAGACTTGTGAGATCGACCCCTTGAAACTCAAAAGATCGACATGAACACCCGGGGTGAAACTTTCCAGGATGCCGATTCTGCTCCAAAAGAAGCTCTCTGCATAATTGATATCTCAGGGATGCCCTCTTATACTGAGTCTATGCTCGAGGAGGCCAAAACGAGAAAAGAGAAATCCAATGAGGGGGGCGAGGGTGCAGAAGATCTCCTTCTATCCTTTTTTGACGGAGTGGACTCGTCCGCTTTGGAAGACATCTACGGGCTAGGTGACCTGGAAGTTCTAAAGAAGGACGCTTCCTCAGAAGCCGGAGGGTCGAGCTCGAGCCCGAAATTGGTCAATTAGTTCCCCACCCCGAGCGTGGACCCTGGCCATAAAAGGTCGATTATACTGACCGTCCCGGAGGAGACCGAATTTTGTCCGCTCCTGTGGGGGTAGCTAGCTACCTCTGATGCCTAGTGACCGAGGAGGACCAAGCAAAAATGAATGTGGTGAATGTGCCATGCCTTTTTAATAAGACGCAACATGCGCTGAACCGGGTAAGGCATCGTTTCCTTCCATCTATCTGTAGATATCTTTGTTTGACGTTACTCATGTTTTCTTTGCCCTTTTGCAGGCCTCGGTACTTCACCATGAGAGCTTCCTTCAGTACCGAGTTGAGGTCAACCAACTAGAGCTCGAGATCAAGGAGCTTGCCCAAAAAAGTAACATGTACAAGTTTCTTAGAGAGCAGCAAGAGAGGGTCGCCAAGAACCTCCAAGCGAGCTGGTTGTAGCTCAAAAAGATGCATCGGCCTTAAGGCTGGAGCACGCCGACTTGGTGGAAAAGGTAGAGGTTTTTGAAGTTAGAAACGAAGGTCTAGTCGCAAGGGCTAACAACAATACTTCATAGGTCCAACAGAAGATCGACCAATTCCACAAGGATATGGGTGAGATCCAAGTGATGGTTGATGGGTGGAAAAAGAAGATGGACCTTCTGGCCTCGGAGAAGGAGACCGCCCAGGCCAAGCTGTCTTCGGTGGAAGTTCAACTTCGGGTGGTGAAAGACAAGGCTGATAAGTGGGTTCGACAAAATGAGGACCTCCAAGCATGACTGGGCTCTGCCATCATTGAATGGGACTCGAAACAATAAGGTCCAGGTTGGAAGTAACCTTGGCTGATGCTGACGAGATGGTGGCCCAATATAAGGCTAATGTAGAAGTAGCCGAGGCCCGCCTGAAGACTACTTCTGAGTATGTGAGGCGGTTTTCCCAAAGGGAGACCCTCGAAGAAATACATGCCCGAGGTTTTGACCTATCTACCGAGATCGAAGAGGCAAAAATGCTCGAGGTCGAGGCCAAGAGGCTAGCTGAACCCCGAGGTGAAGAGGGCTCCGAGGGATCTGAAGAATCCGAAGGCCCCGACGGTTCTGGTGATGAGTCGGGTTCCGGTGAAGACCAGGCGGAGATGCCTTAGGATTATTTATTTGTTTTTGTATCTTGTAAATATTTTTTGTTGAGGTCATTTTTATTAGATTGTAAAGATATTCCGGAATGCATAAAGTTTTTCCCTTTTGGCAATTTTCAAGTCTGTTATCTTTAGCATGTTTTTACAATTGCGAACATTTATAATGCCTTAGCACAAAATCGAACATAGTAATAAGTTATTTCTCGGAGGTCTGAACAAGACCTGTTCTCGATGCAAATTTTGCTTGAACTTATGGAAGCTCGGAATGGCTGGAAATTTCCCCAAGACGCTTGTCTAAATATTTTTAGACTATATCTTTGTCGAGGGTAATCTTTGAACAGATTTAGAATTTTGTTGAAGACCTTATGTTTTAATTACGGACTTCGGACGTATCTGAACCATTTTTAGGGTGGTCGTAACCTTTTAAGTTTAGGCACTGCCTAATAGGTTTTGTGCCTCTGGGTTTTGATAACCCGAGCCTTCCGAACTTATCTCGGACGGCAGTCCCCGAGTGAGGGCAGCCCTTTTGGCTCGAATAAGGGTGGCCCTTGGGCTCGATAGTTCCTGGGTAGGAATAGCCCTTAGGCTCGATACTTTTAAGAAGTAAAAAGAATGTTTGTTAGCAAGGTAGACTTTGTTTCATTTTTGTGCATAACGTACAAGATTGTAAGCGCATAAAAGCTCGTATTATTACTGAGGTGGCCTACACGGGCACTGTTCAGTTGACCGTTTAGCCCTTACAATAAATCCTAACCATTGAGCCTAGATTGTTTAAGCACAAAGTTTCCTTCCTTGCTAAAAATCTTGACTCGAGGGTGATGGCGCAGTATTCGAGGTCGATCTTCGAGAGGGCTCAGATACTGTTGATGTGACCATTGACTTCGATTTAAAATCGGTCTTCGACTTTGAGTTAGCACGATTTACTGTTGCATCACTAAAAACCTTGTCGGAAAACCCATTTGGGACAAAACCAGTTCAAGAGAAAAAGAGTGCAACGCGTGCTTTCAGACCTAACAACTATATTCTCCTTTGGTTGTTTCCTGCAAGTGTTAGCCCAATTCGTAATATATAAACAAAAAGCGAATGAGGTCGTACCTTAGTAGTAGTACCGTTTTAAGTGGGTCACGTTCCAGTTGTTTGGTAGCTGTGCACCGTTTCTTGCTTCGAGTTTATATGAACCTTTACCAGTAATATAGATGACTCGATATGGTCCTTCCCAATTCGGTCCCAGGTTCCCTTCGTTCGGGTTCTCGGTGTTCAGTGTTACTTTTCTTAACACCAAGTCCCCGACATTGAAGTGTCGGAGGTTGTCTCTTCGGTTGTAATATCTTTCTATCCACTATTTCTGGGTAGCCAACCGGACTAGGGCCTAGCGCCTCTCATCCAATAGTTCCAGGCTTTTGCTCATGGCCTCACCGTTTGACTCTTCGATTGCATATCAGAACCTGAGGCTCGGTTCCCTCACCTCAAACGGTATTAGTGCTTTGGCACCGTAGACCAACGAAAATGAAGTGATCCCGGTACTAGATTTTGAGGTCGTACGGTATGCCCATAAGACTTTGGGCAAAATTTCCTACCATTTTTCTTTGGCATCGGTCAACCTTTTCTTAAGGTTTTGAAATATGGTCTTGTTTTTAGATTTTTCCTGTCCGTTTCCGCTGGGGTGATGGGGTGTTGACAAGATATTTTTGATCTTATGGTCCTCAAAATATTTGCTTACTTCACTACCGATGAACTGTTTCCCGTTATCACATACTATCTCGGCCGGTATACCGAACTGACATATTATGTGGTCCTAAATGATTTCGGTGACTTCTTTTTCCAGGACATTCTCGAATGCCTGAGTTTCGACCCACTTAGAGAAATAATCAGCCTGAAATATTATAAATTGGACCTTATCGGGAGCCATGGTAGGGGACCGACAATGTCCATTCCCCATTTCATGAACAGCCAAGGCGAAAGGACCGAATGTAGTAACTCCCGGTGTTGATGGATCATTGGTGTATGCCTTTGACAGCCGTCGCATCTCCGTACAAAGTCCTTCGCATATTTCTCCATGTCGATCCAGTAATAGCCGGTTCTGATTATCTTACAAACCAAAGACTCTGCTCCCAAATGGTTTCTGCAGGTGCCTTCGTGAACTTCCCTCAAAAAATATTTGGTGTCTCCCGGCCCCAATCATATGACAAGTGGGCCATCGAACGTTCTTCTGAACAGGGTACCTTCGGATAGGCTAAAACTGGCCACCTTCATGCGCAGAGCTCTCGATTCTTTAGGATCCGAGGGCAGCTTCTCGGTATTCATGTAATCTATATACTTGTTTCTCTAGTACCAAGTTAAGCTTGTTGAGTTTATTTCGGCCTGGCCTTTCTCCACTACCGATTTCATGAGATGTACGACTGTTCCTGAGCTGAATTCATCATCATCGACCGACGACCCCAAGTTAGCCAGAGCATCGACTTTGCTATTTTGATCCCGGGGAACATGTTGTAGGTCTATTCCTTGAATCTATGCAGTGTTACCTGTAATTTATCCAAGTATCTTCGCATCCGTTCCTCTTTCACTTCGAATCTCCCATTGACTTGATTTACCACAAGAAGGGAATCACACTTAGCTTCAACCGCTTCGACCCCCAGACTTTTAGCAAATTCGATACCTGCAATAATGGCCTCATACTCGACCTCATTATTTGTCAATTTCACAGTTCTAATAGATTGCCTAACTACGTTACCCATAGGATGCTTTAACACGATGCTGAGTCTGGACCCCTATGCGTTCGAGGCGCCGTCCGTAAAGAGGGTCCAGATTCTCGAAGGGTCCCCGAGGTTAACAACAGTTCCTTTTCTACTTCGTGTATTAAGGCCGGCATGAAGTCGGCCACGAATCACGCCTGCCATGAAGTCTGCCAAAATTTGAGATTTGATGGCGGTTCGGGGTCTATATTCGATATCGTACCCGCTTATTTCCACGTCCCATTTGGCCAATCATTCTGAGAGCTCGGGTTTGTGCATTATGTTTCTCAATGGGTAAGTAGTTACGATACAATATGGCTTTAACTTCCTGGAGGCACATAGCAAAGCGAGCACCAATTTCTCTAGGTGAGGGTACCTTGTTTCGGCCTCGCCTAGAGTCCTGCTAACATAATAGATATGAAATTGCGTACCTTCCTCTTCCTGGACTAAGACTCCACTTAACTCTATCTCGGATACCGCTAAGTACAGGTACAACTGCTCGTATGCCTTCGACGCATGAAGCAAAAGTGGACTCGAAAGGTACTATTTGAGTTCTTACAAAGATTGCTGGCACTCCGGGGTCCATGAAAAGTTATTCTTCTTCTTCAATAATGAGAAGAACCGATGACTCTTATCGGAGGACCTTGATATGAACCTATCCAGGGCGGCTATGCGCCTGGTTAGCCTTTGAAGGGCCTTGACATTGTCTACTGCAGTGATGTCTTCTATAGCTTTGATTTTGTTGGGACTGATCTCGATCCCCCGGTTGGACACCATGAATCCAAGGAACTTCCTAGACCCGACCCCGAATGCGCATTTCTCCGGGTTCAGCTTCATATTGTATTTCTTCAGTATGTTGAAGGTTTCCTGCAAATGTTCCAAATGAAACTCTACTCGCAGGGACTTAACTAACATGTCATCAATGTAAACCTCCATTGATTTCCCTATTTGTTCTTCGAACATACGGTTTACTAGGTGTTGGTAAGCGGCACTGGCATTTTTAGTCCGAACGACATTATGTTATAACAATTGGTGCCAAATTTAGTAATGAAGGGAGTTTTTTCTTGATCGCCCGGGTCCATCCGGATTTGGTTGTACCCGGAATAGGCATCGAGAAAGTTGAGTATCTCGTGGCCGGACGTCGCATCGATCATGCAATCGATGTTAGGCAAAGGAAAAGAGTCCTTAGGGCATGCCTTATTCAAGTCTTTGTAATCTACACATATTCTTAATTTATTTCCCTTTTTAGGCTCTACCACTACGTTAGCTAACTAATCCGGGTACTTAACTTCCCAAATGGAACCTATTTTAAGGAGTTTGGATACCTCGTCTTTGATGAATACATGCTTGACTTCGGATTGAGGCCTCTTTTGCTGCTTAACCAGGTGGAACTTTGGATCCACGCTCAGCTTGTGAGTAGTTATTTCTGGAGGGATCCCTGTCACATCAAGATTGGACCAAGCGAAATAATCTATGTTAGCTATAAGGAGTTCAATGAGTTTTTCGTGAGCTCGGGAGTTAACCCCATTCCCAGTTATACCTTCCGATCGGGAAAGTGTTCGATCAATATGACTTGCTCCATCTCCTCGGCCGTTGACTTGGTGGAATTGGAATCGTTAGGGGCGATGAACGACCTAGGAACTCCGTAATCATCATCCTCGCCTACTTTTTGCTTCTCCGGTTCGGTCGGGGCCGGTGATTGCTATTTAGTTTCATCCTTCCTATCACGACCCAAACCGATGGGCCGCGACAGGCACCCGATACCTTAATCAACTGAGTACCAACATAACGTATCTTTTCGTATCATACTATCATCGATAACTGAGTCGGAGGGAATGCCGTGAGATAAGTAGAATACGACATGAAATACCAACTTATACATAAGACATACGGGCCTATAAGACCAAAATAACCACTTGTTCACTAAACACAGGCCGACAAGGCCATACAATCTTTTACGTACATGACATCTATCTACAAGCCTCTAAGAATTCATAATTGTCATAAAGGTCGGGACAGAGCCCCACCATACCAAACAATACACGTCTAAATCATACTGACCAAACAAGCAACTTCGGAGCAAATGGAGCGCACTAACACATTTCGCTGAGCTGATAGCCTACTTAGAGGACTCTCGACATGTCTATCGGGACCTACGGGCATGAAACGTAGCGTCCCCAAGAAAAAGGGACGTCAGTACAAATAATGTACCGAGTATGTAAGGAATGAAAATCAGTAAACAATAGACATGAAAGAAACATGGAGTAAAAGACTCAACATGTATATCTTAATAGCTTCGTGAATCATTTAATACTATAATGTCATGCATATGCGTATAAATGTCATACCATGCGTAGGTATATGTGTTCATAACACCATCAAGCCTCTAAGGGCATCCCATCATATCATTTCATCTACTGTGGATAATTCATCAACGTATGCCAGCTGATCAGGTGGTGGTGCATATATAACGCCGTAACCTTTTCCCATATCCCATATA
>AWOL01S0002156.1:244090-261362 GCA_000715115.1 Nicotiana otophora
TATATATATATACATACATATATACGCGTATATAACGCCATCTGGTCATGGGTCAATGTAAATAAATGCAATGCATGAGAAGTATGTCAATAAAATCTTTCAGAGTGTCATAAGACCATTATACCTTTGATTAATATCATGAAATAAACTTTATCAACTTACGTATTTTCTGAGACCCATGAACAAAAGATGTAATAATAAGACACAAGGGAATTCAAGAACATTGGCACCTCTAGTACTTCTATGAATGGAGTCATTTATGGAAGTTGTGTATTTGCTCGTTTTATTTGTATCGTATAGATCATGCCAAAAAGGAAAGAAGGGATAGCCTTAACATACCTGAGTCAATTCTCTTGACAATTTCTCTAACACACGTTAATTACGACAAAACACGTGACGCCAAGATCGGAGTAGGGAAAAAATCCGTATGATATTCTTGAGTATTGCTCCAGAGTTGCTTGTTTGGTAAGTATGATTTAGACATGTATTGTTTTGTATGGCGGGGCTCTGTCCCCACCTTTATGAAAATTATGTATTCTTAGAGACTTGTAGACAGATGTCATGTATGTAAAAGATTGTATGGTCTTGTCGGCTTGTGTTTAGTGTACGAGTGGTTATTTTTGTCTTATAGGCCCATATGTCTTATGTATAAGTTGGTATATCATGCCGTATTCTACTTATCTCACGATAGCCTCTCCGGCTCAGTTATCGATGATAGTATGATACGAAAAGATATATTATGTTGGTACTCGATTGAGTATGGTACCCGGTGCCCGTCGTGGCCCATCGGTTTGGGTCATGACACTTCCTAACCGACTTTAGGTTCTTTGATGCCGAGAGTGCGGACATCGGTATCTCCTCATCGACCGCGAACATTGCTTTTGCGGTCGGCTATTCTCCGTAAACTATTTTGATCCCTCCCGGTATGGTGAACTTCAATGCCTGGTGTAGTGTCAAGGGTATTGCCCTCATGTTGTGAGTCCATGGCCTCGCGAATAGAGAGTTGTACCTCATATCCCCCTTAGTGATGTAGAACGTAATTTCGTGAATGGTTCCGGCGGTGTTAGGAAGGTTCGATTACGGAGAAGTCAATAATCAAAGATTATGCGGAGGGTCCAGCGGCAAGGTTATCTCCCCTTTAGTAGTTTCACATGCCATGTTGAATCTGTTTAAGACCCGGACTACAGGTACCATTTGGTCTTGTAGATCTAGCTGCTCTACGACCCTCGATATGATGATATTGGTCGAGCTACCTGGATCAAACAACACACGCTTAACTCGAGATTTATTTATGAGTACAAAAATTACTAGAGTATCGTTATGCGGTTGCACGATGCCTTCAGTGTCTTCATCGTTGAAAGAGATGGTCCCCTCCGGCATGTGATATAGGGTTCACTTTTCCCTTGTAATGGACACCTTAGTGCGCTTCAGCCCCTAGGGGATGTCGATTCCACCGATGATCATGTTGATGACGTGCTGAGGTTCCTCTTGCTCGGTCTGCTTGTTGGAGTCCCTATTCCTGAAGTGATTTTTGGCTCGATCACTCAGAAACTCCCAGAGGTGTCCGTTATTGAATAACCAGACCACTTCTTCTCTTAGTTGTGGGCAGTCTTTAGTCCTGTGGCTGTGAGTGCCATGATATTTACACATTAGGTTGGGGTCTCTTTGGGCAGGATCAGACTGCAATGGCCGACGCCACTTGGTATCTTTGATACGTCCGATGGCCGACACGATGCCGGTGGCATCGACGCTGAAGTTGTATTCCAATAACCTCAGTGCCTCCCTAGCCCCAATTGGCCCGTCGAAATCATTTTTGCTCATGAGTCCCCGACTATTATTACCTCGATCGCTTCTTTTTTCATTTCTTGTAGGGTTACGTCTAGATCTGCCGCCTCTTCGATCTCCTCTATACGGTTGATACCGATCTCTGCTTGGTCTTGGTTCGTGATCAACGACTCTTTTAGACCTGTCATTAGTCCTGATGGGATACACGGACCCAGAGGGGCACCGAGCTGATCGTCTTCGACTTTGGTTTTTGATTGTTACCTGTTATAGACGTCAGCCTAAGTTACCGCCGGGTACTCTATCAAATTTTGTTTTAATTGCTGTGAAGCCAAGGAGATTTGGGAGTTGAGTCCTTGAGTGAATGCTTGAATGGCCCAATCATTCGCAACGGGGGGCAGGTCCATCCTTTCCATCTGAAACCTCGATACGAATTCCCTGAGCATTTCGTTATCTCTTTGTTTCACTTTAAAGAGGCCCGATTTTATGGTCTGGACTTTGATGGCCCCGACATGAGCTTTTACGAAGGCTTCCGCAAGCATAGCAAACAAATCAATGAAATTAGGGGGCAGGTTGTGATACCATATTATTGCTCCTTTAGACAGGTGTCTCCGAACTTTTTCAGCAGAACCGACTCGATTTCTTCATCTTCTAAGTCATTCCCCTTGATGGTACACGTGTAGGAGGTCACGTGTTCATTTGGATATATTGTCCCATTATACTTTGGAATCTCGGGCATACAAAACGTTTTTGGGATCGGTTTCGGAGCTGTGCTCGGAGAGAAAGATTTTTGAACAAACTTCCTGGAATCCAGGCCTTTCAATATCGAGGGCGCTCCTGGGATTTGATCAACCCTGGAGTTATAGGTCTCCACATTTTTGTCGTTGGCTTCGCTTTTTTTTTTCTCCTGATTCCACCAACTTTGTCAGTTCCTCAAGCATCTTATATCTCGGGGTTGGTCCTGGGTTCAACTTCACTCGGCCTTTCCGTGGCTGGTTCATTTCTGCGGGTGTTTTCCTAGGATGGTTCAGGCTCAACTCTGCTGGGGGTGCGACTTTGGTTTTGCAACTGGGCTATCACTGCTTGTTGAGACTGTAACATTTCGAAGATCACCTGTAAATTGATCCCATCATCTTCGCCGTTGTGTGTACTCCGGGCTAGTGATCGAGCTCCCTCGCAAATTCTATTTTCGAGTCGGTAGGCAAGCTTGCGTCGATAGCCACATGTGAGTTAGCATCGATTGAGTCCTCAACTGGACTCCGTCGGGGTCAATAGGGCGCACCTCATTGCTAGGTACTATATTGTTATTTTCGCCATGGTGGCTAGACTCAGCATCAACGTTCAAATGAGCAGATTGAGAGATCGACATTTTTAATGTGACCTGAAATTAAAATCTCAAAGAACAAGTGTAAAATAGAGTGCGTTATGGAAATTTGTATTAAATTACCACTATTATCCCTAGCCCCACGGTGGGCGCCAAACTGTTTACCCTAAAAAATGGATAACGATTGCATTTATATGTGATTTTAAGGATATGTGAATTAATTCAATACGAGTGATTAATGATGTTAGGTTAAGCAAATGAAAGACAAAATAAATGACCAAACCGATGATAAGGGTGATTCCGGGCTCGGTTGATGGCTCGACGAAGAACTTGTCCTCGATTTCAAGCTTGTACATATGAAGAACTTAAGAATAAGAATAAGAACTTTGAACAACAAAGAGAATTGAAATAAATTGCCTTGATATGCGTGTTACAATGTGTGTCATGAATAATAAGCTTTTCCATTTATATAATAGGAGAGTTTTACCCTAAGTAGAATTCTAAGAAAGGTAAAAATCTTCTGTTTCACTAATTACTGATTTTCTGCCGATATGGGTCGAGATTCACGCCGTGATATCTTGTTGGTCACAGACATCACAACCCTTTGTTAGTCGTGTGCAGTTGTTGAGTAATGCTCTCAGGAGTCTTGACCCTCGAATCGGACCCAGAGGACACGACCCCGATACCCCCGAGGGCATGTGTTTTGCACGAGCCCCGGTACGAGGGGCTCCTTACTTTGACTCCGATTCGTTACGGTCACTTTCCTGCTCTGTTTGTCTTATCGGGAAATCTAGGTATTCAGTGGGCCCAGGTTTACCCTTATACAGTATTTGTATAAAAAATTTATTAAATATGTACAAGAAGTAAATTTATAATCCAATCACTAACACTTCATATCGTTATTCTAGAATTTAGAACTCATAAAGTTCAAATCTTGGTTCCGTATGACATTAGTATAATGGTCTCATGCAACATCGTGTTGTAACAATAAATATTAATATATGTATATAATATTATTTTCTTAAGCAAAATTATGTCTAGTAAGTCGCCAAGAACTAAAGCGTTAGAATACCCAAATATACACACAAACTTAGTTGTTATGATAATAAGTGGATACCACTTATACAAAATTCTAAATGTCACGGGTTGTGAGAATATTAGTTCATTACCTAACACATATTAAACAAGGAGACTTACATAACATTGTTAAATAGGGAGATCTATAACATATTAAGCAAGGATACTTGAATCAGACGTCTCTTTTAAAAATAATTATATAAGAGATCGTATAACATGTTTTATACGGTCAAAACCGAGTTTGTCCTTCTTATGACAAATCGAGATTGGAACATAATGGTCTGAGGTTCATAATTGTAATATCGAAGCCATGATGTGAAGTTAGGTTGTCAAGCTCGGTCTTCAGAGACCAATCGATATTGAGTTCGACCAATATCGAGCTCAGGCCCCAGAGACCAATCAATATCGAGCTCGGACCCCATAGACCGATCAATATAGAGCTCGGGCCCCACAGATCGATCGATAACGAGTTCGACCAAGATCGAGCTCGAGACCCAGAGATCGATCAAGACTGAGATCGGCCAAGATCGAGATCGAGCCAAGAAACAAAAATATTTTTATAGCCGCAAGTGGGAAGAGAATCTAGGCGAAAATCACGGCTTGAATCAAGGAAAAGCTAATTAGTTAATCTATCATTGGATCCTCACTATGTATTTTTAATTATATCCAAAGTAGGATTCCTCCACTATATTAAGAGTGGTTATCATTTGTAAGAGGAGGGGCATAAAAGGAGACATTCATTCATTCATTCATTCATTCACACATTCAGATTTATTGGGATTTACATAACATCTAGCAAATATTATCCTTTTTAGGCTTTGATATTGATTCATCCTTCTCTCTTATCAATCACTATCTATTTAATTTGGGTTTGTATTCATTCTTTTTACAGTTAATATTCGATATATCTTTACTTATTTTTCCAATTTGTACCAAGTTATACCACGCATCCTTAGAACTACGCATAAATTCAATTCTATCCGTTTTTTGGGTAAACAGTTTGATGAGAGCGTCATCTCGTCTCTCATGCAACAATTCTAGGCTCGTATTCATGGTCTCGTTATTCGACTCCTCTATTGCATATCGAAACCTGATGCTAGGTTTTCCGACCTCGACCAGTATCAGAGCTTCAACGCCATAAACAAACGAGAATGGTGTTGCTCCGGTACTGGATTTTGCTGTTGTGCGGTATGCCCATAGGACTTCGGGTAGTATTTCTCTCCATTTTTCTTTAGCGTCGGTCAATCTCTTCTTAAGATTTTGGATGATGGTTTTGTTGGTTGACTCGGCTTGTCCGTTCCTGCTAGGATGATAAGGTATTGATAATATCCTTTTGATATTGTGAGCCTCGAGAAATTTAGTTACTTTGCTGCGGATGAATTATTTTTCATTATCACATACAATCTCGGATGGCATCCCAAATCGACATATGATGTGGTCCCAAATGAAGTCTAACACTTCCTTTTCTCGGACTTTTTCAAAAGCCTGTGCTTCAACCCTTTTTGAAAAATAATCAGTCATAAATAAAATAAACTGAGCCTTACCTGGGGCCGATGGGAGGGACCATATCAGGTTCTCAAAATCGTCGGAAAATTATCCTACAAGCTCGGTATGATAAACCGTAGACAACTACTGAGCAATTGGAATGTATCGTACCTAAAACGATACTACTGCTGAGGTACGGGCCTCCCATGTTTATTTGTATTTCGAAACTAACCCTTGCAGGTGTTTGACTAGGAACAAGGATGGATTCTTCAACACGAAGCCTTTAGGTCTGAAAGCACGCGTTGCACTCTTTTTCCCTTAGACTGGTTTTGTCCTAAATGGGTTTTCCGGCGAGGTTTTTAATGAGGCAACCATTGATCGTTCTAACTTAGAACAATTCAACAGTATCTGAGGCATCTTTACAATCAACCTCGAATACTGGGGGGAATTGCCCTCTAATACCAAGTTCAATGCAAGGAAATTACTTCATGGCAACAAGGTCTCGATAGTAAATATTTGTAAGGGCCAAATGGTCAAACGAACCATGCCCACGTAGTTTGCTTGAGCCCTGGCACAAAACATGTACGCATGTATAATGCCATATAAAGAGAAATTTCTTCTTTACTGATATCTCACACCTTAGAAAGGTTCTTCTACTCGATCTATTATGCAAACAGGCTTAAGACCCAACCATAACCGGAGTTCGAATGATTACCTCCACAAATCGAGGACTGCCATCCAAAAAATCAATAAGATCGGATTAACACGAATCATAAGCCCAAGAGGCAAATCTCGAACTAAAGAGGGATTTTTATAGGCCACGACCACCCCATTCAGGGACTAATACTTTGGGCAATCTCGAAAGTAAAACGGAAAAATAAGCCCAAGGCGCAAATTTCGAACTAAAGAGGCTACGACCGAATTAACACAAATCGGAGACGTCCAAATTCTGTAACAAAGCAAGCCTTCGAAATCAATCATAAACCGTTTAGAAAGGCTACCCCCAGCAAAATCATAAAAGGCTTCGATAATATCAAGCCTCGAAAACTCTAACGAGTCCAAAATTGTTCGAACTCTTGAACAATTCCCTATTTCATGCCAAGGCATTACAAGTTTCGCAAATACGAATGATAAGAAACTCTTTCAAGCCGGAAAAGGGGACAAAGCCATAAATAATCCTTTTTACAAAAGCCTAAGAGTTACTTTACTCTGAGTTCGAGCAAGCACTCATTTGACTATAAAGCCTAAGGGTTGTCTTCTGCTTTGAGTTCGAGAGACCGTCCCCGGTCAACTAAAAACATAAGGGTTATTTTACTTAGAGTTCGAACAAGCACTCACTTAACAAAAAATCCTATGGGCTATCTTCTACTTTGAGTTCGAGAGACCGTCCTCGCTCAACTAAAAACCTAAGGGTTACTTTACTTCGAGTTCGAACAAGCACTCGCTCGACCATAAAGCCTAAAGGCTGCCTTCTGCTTTAAGTTAAAGAGACCGTCCTCGCTCAACTAAACACCTAAGGGTTACTTTACTTCGAGTTCAAGCAAGCACTCACTTGATCAAAAGGCCTAAGGGCTACACTAGTTCGGTTTTGATCAAATTATCTGAACCCCGACCTTAGAATACAACTTCATAAATTTATAAGGCAGAAGGGAAATAAAGGCAAGGTTTTCCCGAACCCTCGAACACAATTTTATGCTAAGGCATTTTCGACCTTTGTAAAGTGCATAAAAGCAAAGGAAAAACACAAAGTAAAAATGCAAGAAAAGTCTTATGTTTATATTGAAAGGTTTTTACAAAAGGCCAAACCGGCCCCATAATAAATACAAAAGAAAAACAAGAAACTTAAATATCCTAAGTGGCTTGGTCTTCATCGGAGGCCTCATCCTCGAGATTTTTCCCGTCTTTAGATTCGCTCGAGCTATCGGAGTCTTCCTCGGGGAAGGCTAGCCTTCGAGCCCTGGTTTCCTCCGTCTTGGTATTTTCAATTTTGGCCTCCACATTGAAGCCCTGAGTACTGACCTCCTCGAGAGCTTCCCTCAGAGCCTGCCATTTAGCATGTTCGACCATTCTCTTGGCCTTGGCCTGGTTGACCTCAACATCGATCCTGAACTGGGCCACTTTAGCATTAGCTCTTTTATTGGCCTCGGTCACCTCAGATCTGGCTATGGCCGCTTCAGACCTGGCTACGTCCACCTTGGATCTGGCCACCTCGAGTTTATTAGCCAATCCGGCCTTATCAGAAGTGTCCAAATCTAACCGATACTGAAGCTCCTTGATCCTCTCAATCTGCACCGAGGCGATTTCTTTTGCAGCACGAAGCTGGGCCACAACCAACTCTAATTGCGCTTGAACGGCCTCCTTTTTTGAGGCTATGATATCTATATTCTTTTTGAATATTTCCCCATTGGCCATTAGCTTATCTACCTGCGAATGGAGCCGTCCGATCTGTTCAAGCCTCTGCCGAACCTGCAGAATCGGATCATTAGTGGTTATCTCCAACTCATCTTCACTATCGTGAAGAATTCAGAATACCTACTCAACCATCTCCTCATGCTCATCACGAGCCACTGCCAAGTCTGCTCGAAGTTTCTCACTAAGAAGTTTGTAGGAGTCACTCTTCTCAATGAGGTTCCGAACCTCGGCATCATGCTCCTCTCGGATTCGGAGAAAAGCCTCGTGATGCAACACCGAAGCCTACAAACTTGGAAAAAGATGTTAGAATTATCTACAACTCTAAGTGTAAAAAGAAACAACAAAGATGCCATCGAAGTTACCCGATTTGGAGCATGTTAGGCCTCATTGAAAAGGCAGGCGGGTCCTATCGCATTCATCACAGTTTTATCCTCTTCAGTCACTAAGGACCGAAGGAAATTGGCAATCCCCACGGGGGGAGAAAATATCCGGGCATCCTCCGAGACGGAGAGTACTATTTTCCGCCTACGGTCGGGATCAACACTCCGGGCCGGGAATCGGTCCACCAATTTTAGGCCCGATAAAGATTCGGCAGCACCCAACCATGATGTTTTCTTTGGTACTGATAATCTACCGAATCTGGTATCATCCTCTGAAGCAGCAGACTCGAGCCCATCCAAAAAGCCATGGATATAGGTCGACTCCTGAATGCCCTCGTAAGATCGACCTTCCAACATATTAGCCTCGCGGATCATAGCATCCGAAAACTAAGGGGATCCCGTAATATTGACTATCTCGAGCTCCTCTCTCGAAATATCCTCTGCTGCCCGAGAAGTCCTGCCCTCAGTCTCTCCTTCAACCATCTCAGCTCGAGACAGGATAATCTCGGCTTTTCCTTGTTCAGGAGTTATGGCCAAATCTTCCTTATCTACCTCCGCCGATTTGGAGGATTGTTGTATCATAACATTTGCCCGTACACATGCTAATTCCTCTTCTCCTTCTTTCGGGCTCGTCCCTTAATCGGCGGATCGAGTCCGGAGGTATGATACCGGAGCCCCCCTTGGGCTTGCGAGTTCTCTTCGTTATTTTTTTCTTTTCCGAGACCGGGGAACTCGGTGCATTTTTTCTCTTCTTCTTTTTGACCTGCTTCGGGGCAGGGATCTCTTCATCACCAGATGGGGGCCTTATGGCAACATCCTTCCCAAGTCCTACAAAGGAAAAAAATGGGGGTAAGTAAGTGAAGAAGATTGAACGACAAACAAACTAAGAAAGAAACTTACCATGACTACGGGCCTCCCATCGACCCTTTGATAATTCCACCCAAGTGCGCTCAGAGTACAGTCTCTGCAACACCAGACCTTCAACCCATTGTTTAAGGTCCGGAATCGGTTCCGTCATCCGAGCCACAGTTGTAATAGGAAATAAAAAGTGGATCAAGGAAATAAAAAGGGAGTCACAAATTAAAACGCTCGAAGGAACATAAGTACTCACGGTTCATATTCCATTTTCAGGAAATGGCATGTTACCGGCAGGGATCAGGTCCAAGGTTTTGACTCGAACAAATCGGCCCATCCAACCTAGATCACGAGTCTCGTCTATACTCGAGAATGGCGCTTTGGTCGCTTATCGAGCGAGTTTTATTAACCCTCCTTAATAGAGTCAGGGACTATAAAGGTGCATAAGGTGATCGAGGGTGAATAAACACCCCCTAATTTTTCTTGAAAAGAATCGGAGGAGAATCACTATTCTCCAAAAAGAAGGGTGGATCTGGCCTAAGGTTACGTCATACCTTTTGCAAAAGGTGATGATAACAGAATCTAACGAGACCAACGTGAATGGATAAGTATAAACGCTTAAGAACCCTTCCACGTGGGTGGTAATTGATTCCTCAGGCTATGGGACTACCACGTGCTTGTCTCCCCAGTTGCATTCCTATTTTACTTTGTCGAGAATTTTCTCGATGATTGAACACTGGTACCTCGAGATCGGCTTACATCGGTCCAGTATCGAAGAAGGTTTTTTAACCTTAAAATCAATGACAGTCGAGCACCCTACCGGAAAAAACTCCTCGGGGCGAGGCTCCGCCGCATCCTCGCCGCCGGCAGGTCGTGATGAATAAATGACCTCTTTTTGCGGCACCGTTTTGGAGGTTTTCGCCATTGATGAATAAAGGAAAAGAAAATTAGGGTTGTATGCGATGTAAAGTATATGAAGTAGAGGAAAATTCTGAAGAAGATGAAGTATATGAAGCAGAGGGATTTTCTGAAGAAGATGCAAGAATAGAGGAGAAGTTTTTGAGTGAAAAGTTTGGATGAGGATGAGAGTTGGAATATTTATAGCCTGGTGATGAGGTTCAGAACTGGTAGTGGCCGACCAATGACTGACAGACATTCAATTCCCTGATAACTGGACCGACGGGATGTTTGTAACATACGTCATAATTGGGGCTCATCGCTGACATCATCATCCACTAAGTCGAAGATCGGAAATTCATATCGTTTCTCGTCATCTATTTTCCGAGAAATGAGGGGACTATCTATATACGGTCAAAACCGAGTCTGCCCTTCTTATGACAAATCGAGAGTGAAACATAATGGTCCGGGGTTCATCATTGTAATATCGAAGCCATGATGTGAAGTTTGATTGTCAAGCTCGGGCCCCAGAGACCAATCGATATCGAGTTTGACGAATATTGAGCTCGGGCCCCAAGGACTGATCAATATCGAGATCGTGCCCCAGAGACCGATCGATAATGAGTTCAACCAAGATCGAGCTCGAGGCCCAGAGACCGATCAAGACTGAGATCGTCCAATATCGAGATCGAGCCAAGAAACAAAAATGTTGTTATAGCCGCATGTGGAAAGAGAATCTCGGCGGAAATCACGGCTTGAATCAAGGAAAAGCTAATTAGTTAATCTATCATGGGATCCCCACTATGTATTTTTAATTATATCTAAAGTAGGATTCCTTCACTATATTAAGAGTGGTTATCATTTGTAAGAGGAGGGGCATAGAGGGAGACATTCATTCATTCACACATTTAGATTTATTGAGATTTACATAGAATCTAGCAAATATTATCCTTTTTAGGCTTTGATATTGATTCATCATGCTCTCTGATCAATCACTCTCTATCCAATTTGGGTTTGTATTCATTCTTTGTACAGTTAATATTCGATATGTCTTTACTTATTTTTTCAATTTATACCAAGTTATACCATGTATCCTTAGAACTACGTATAAATTCAATTCTATCCGTTTTTGGGTAAACACATATTTAATTAGGAGTTTTATGAATGAGGAGACTCGAACTAGTCAAGAAACACATTAAATGGTTGCTTCCCGACAGAGTTTGTTCTTGCAATCCGATAGATAGGTAAATGAAAAACGATTCACTACCGCTCGTTAACTGCAATTGTGATATCATTTATATTTGCAAATGAAGCTGTTAAAATAGTATGATATAATATCATTTAAGTAAATTAAATTATTAGGGTTAAAATCTTTACCTTTAACTTTAGGGTAAAAAAGAAGTAGGGAGTGTTTCCTTTTAGTGGCACTTGTTCGACACAGCTCTAAATTAGTTGAGCCAATGTATCTTTTGAATTATAGCATAGCCAGTAAAGGAGGTCAAAATTGAGAGATCTTTCACACCAACCTTTCGTGCAAAGTTGATGTCCAACCATTCTATCCGTGGTTGTGGCCTAAAATCATAGATGGATATAGAATATAATTTTGATGGGTTCAATTATTGAAGATTTTAAATTTTTTTGATATAATCCAATACAAATGGTAGAGTGAATAGAAAATGTATATATTCTAGACAAATGGAATGAAATATAAGCAGAGAAAAGGAAGTACTGATGTACAAGGCAAAATAAATGAGCTTCAAGATCTTAATCTCTCAAGAATTGTTTTTTGTTATATTATGTGTATCCTCCTTATGCTTACAAGGATCCAGATCCTACTTTTTCTATAATAAAAAATATATAGTGGAGAACCCATGATGAATTGTCTTTTTTCCAATTCCTGCCAAGATTCTCTCCTTTAGTGTGGTTGCAATGGCCCTTGTCTGTGAGCTCGATACTGACTCGAAGTTGATATTGGATCGAGCCGTCGGTTTTGACTCGAGCTTGATCCCGATTCGGAGTCTTGATATTCGGGGTAAGTGTTGGCCGGTCTATGCATCTTCTACAACCTTTGCGTTGCCTCATAGTTTGATTTGGTTATGAACTCGATAATGATACTGAACCGATCATTTATCGGACTTAGAGCTCGAAGCACGTCGTCCTTACTTCGGACCTCGCCCTGACATTATGCAGATATCCTTCGGTCGAAGTATTACCATCTCGACCAGTCCGTATGATTGACTACTCGGTTTTGAACGTATAGAGATAGTCCCCTCGTTTCTCGGGAAGGATGTAACGAGAAACGATATGACTTTCCAACGGTAAGATTAGATATAAACTGACATTTGCACCGAGTTCAATCATGACGCACATGATAGCTGTCCCGTTAGTTTCGCTTACCGAGGCATTTAATGAGTGTCTGACTGTGGTCAACCATTACCGATTATTGAACTGCCACCGCTTAACCTATAAATATCCCTTTCTTCTACCATAAATCACCTTTACATTCTCTGGAAAAAAAAACAATTTCTAAGCATCTCCCCATACTTTCTAAATCCGTTTGCGTGAAATTTGTCCTTCTGTATTTTTCACTACAAACTCTTTCTCTGAAATATCATACCCTCTTTATTCCTTTATTCTAAATTTAAGGAAGATGGTAAAAACATCAAAGACCATTCCTAAAAAAGGAGAGGCCTCCTTCGCAGCCTACCGCCGATAAAACGCCGGTGGATCCACGGCCAGAGGAGTGTGTTCCCAAAACATGCCTTCTCACCTCCTATTTCAAGCTTGACAAAGGCACGTTGGTTCTTGATCGATGCGAACCGGTATCAAGATATTTATGCTCGATAACCAAAAAGCAACTCGAACAGTTGAAGGCAAATTGCAACTGGAAAATAAGGAATTGGTGATTCCGACTTCCGACGAAGATATTACCACCTATGTGGAAGGGTTCTTAAGGTGTATACCTACCTGTTTACGTTAGGACCTTTCGACCCTGTTATCGTCGACTTTTATCGGCAATACCAAATAACTCTAGGCCAAATTCATCCTTCCTTTTGGTGGATCGTTATTCTGATCCGTTTCTTTGCAAACATGACCGAGGGGATGCCTTTCACCCTTGATCATCTTATTAGACTGTATAGTCCCCGCCTCGTTTGAGGCGGATTAATAAAACTGCAATGCTAGGCTACCAAGGTATTGTTCTCGAGTATAGACGAGGACAAGGATTGAGGTTGGATGGGTATGAAGACTTCGGACATGATCCCAGCCAAAAAGATGCCGTTCCCCGAAGAATGGAATATGAATCATGAGTGTACTTTACTCTTTTATTTCCTATTGCCTTGTTTCTTTGTTTGTTTTCTTGCCGATATCATTTTTGTGATGCAGCAATTCCTTGGATGCCCGGTGTCGTCCCCGATCTTAAGAGCTGGGTACTGGCTCTAGCTTCAAACTCTTCATGCGCCGAACGTTTGTGGCATGATCTGGCGAAGGGCCGATGGGAGGCGAAAAATCATGGTAAGCCTATTTTTCATGTTTTGGGAGTTCGAACGAAATATGTTCCTTATACTTAACCGGTGTTTCGGGAATTCCTATGTGTAGGCCTGTACAGAGATGCAGTTTTGAGGCCCCTGCCCGGCGAGGAAGATACCTTGGTTCTAGTTTCCAAACCGGCGAAGGGAAATAAGAGGAAAATGGCCTCTACTTTCGAGAATCCAAAATCGGAGGCAAGGTCGACTCGTAAGTCGGAGAAGAATACCATTCCTTTGACCTTAGAGTTGGTTCAACGTCTAAGAGACGAAGATGAAGAAGAAGAAGGTGAGGAGTTAGTGCTGGTGGCCCGAACGAAAAAAACCACTGATGTTCCACAGGCAGGTGGATCGATGGTGGCTTATACAGCTCCGGCTCAAACCGAGGATATATCGGAGAAGGATTCGGGCAGAGTTACTGAGTCATTGCAGATCGAGGGTGCTTCAAATCGAAGCCAATGGATGGGGAATATATCTGAAGGGGTTGTTCCCGAATCTCTTCGAACCGAAGGGAACGCCCCAAGCGACTTATTTGGGGCAGCAACAATCGAAGACTCGCCCACCTTTCCTACTTTTTCTGAAGGGGCAATTCGAAAATCCTAAGCTTTAGGGGCCCTCGAACTAGACATGCCTCATGAAGGGGATGATCTCTTCTGTGGTCTATTTACCGGTGTTGAGAATGCTTCTAGTGGTAGTGATGCATCAGATGTTTTCCACAGAGTGCAACAAGCTTTGAATCAGGTAAGCCTTAATTTATTTCATTTGGTATTATCCCTTATGTCTATTTCTTTATTATTATTTTTTTACTTCGTTTCTTCTTCCATTGTAGGCTGTGGCAGCTTATCGAGAGGCATGTTCTCGATCCTGAGCTGAGCTGCATCGATATGAGGTCGATCTCTGATGGGTCATGGAGGAGAGGAATTCCCTTACACTTCTCTTAGGGCAAAAAAGGAGGAAATCAAGGATCTCTGAGATGAGTTGACTAAAGCTCACCAATATCATATCGGTTTGTCCGAGCAGGTAATGATACTATTAAAAGCCTATAGGCTCGATACTGGAATGATGGTTAATCTTTCGGTCTCACAGCTGCAGCAGAAGCATAAGTTGATCGGAAAACTCTGTGAGGAGGTTGATGAGATAAAGGCGGAGTACTTGAAATGGAAAGAAAATATGGGCCACCTTGCTGCAGAGAAAGAGGCTGCTCAAGCCCAGTTGTCATCGACAGAAAGTCAACTTCAGAGCCTGAAGGAGAAAAGCTTGCTCAAGCGAGGGAAAAGGAGGAGCTCGAGGCTCGGTTGGCCTCTGAACTTGCCAAGGCTGAAAAAACAAAGGACGATGCAGATGCAATAGTGGCTGTTTATTGGGCTGATGCTGAAGCCACTCAGTTACATGCGAGAGAGGTTACCGATACCGCTCGAACTCGAGCACATTGGATCGCCAAATTTTCCAAATGCCAAACTCGGAGATCCATGCTTGGGGCTTCGATCTTTCTGAAGAGGTAACAAAGGCGAGAGAGCTTGAAGCTGATGCTGGGGCCTTGGCCTCCGATGATGATGATGACGACGACGATGATGATGATAGAGAAAAAGAGGGTCTCAGAGTAGGGAGGAGCCTGATGGAGAAAAGATTGCTCCCGTAGATGATTAGGTTCTTTTATAAGGCCCCGATCGGTCATTTTGTAAATATCATCGTGTATATAAAGTCTTTTCTTTTTCCCAGCTTGTCTCTGTTCCCATTCTTCTGCTTAGCGAAGATTTTGTTTACTTGTGCTTTATGAAAATGTTCATAAGTTTGAGGCTTCAGGAAATTTACTCGAACTCGAAGTAGCATAGCCCTTAGGCTTAACAGTCGAATGAGTGATTGCTCGAACTCAAAGTATTTATAACCTGTAGGCCTTTTGTGATCGAGCGAGTGATTGCTTGAACTCGGACTCGGAGAATCGTAGCCTGTAGGCTTTTTATGGTCGAGTGATTTGTTCGAACTCGAAGTAAGATAGACCTTAGGCTTAATAATTGAGTGAGTGATTGCTTCGAACTCGAACTCAAAGTATCGTAGCCCGTAGGCTTTTTATGGTCGAGTGATTTGTTCGAACTCGAAGTAAGATAGACCTTAGGCTTAATAATTGAGTGAGTGATTGCTTCGAACTCGAACTCAAAGTATCGTAGCCCGTAGGCTTTTTATGGTCGAGTGATTTGTTCGAACTCGAAGTAAGATAGACCTTAGGCTTAATAATTGAGTGAGTGATTGCTTCGAACTCGAACTCAAAGTATCGTAGCCCGTAGGCTTTTTATGGTCGAGTGATTTGTTCGAACTCGAAGTAAGATAGACCTTAGGCTTAATAATTGAGTGAGTGATTGCTTCGAACTCGAACTCAAAGTATCGTAGCCCGTAGGCTTTTTATGGTCGAGTGATTTGTTCGAACTCGAAGTAAGATAGACCTTAGGCTTAATAATTGAGTGAGTGATTGCTTCGAACTCGAACTCAAAGTATCGTAGCCCGTAGGCTTTTTATGGTCGAGTGATTTGCTCGAACTCGAAGTAAGATAGCCCTTAGGCTTAATAATTCAAGTGAGTGATTGCTTCGAACATGAACTCAAACTATCGTGACCCGTAAGTCTTTTAAGGTCGAGTGATTTGTTTGAACTTGAAGTAAGATAGCCCTTAGGATTAATAATTGAGTGAGTGATTGCTTCGAACTCGAACTCCAAGTATCGTAGCCCGTAGGCTTTTTATGGTTGAGTGATTTGCTCGAACTCGAAGTAAGATAGCCCTTAGGCTTAATAATTTGAGTGAGTGATTGCTTCGAACTCGAACTCAAACTATCGTAGCCCGTAGGCTTTTTACGGTCGAGTGATTTGTTCGAAATCAAAGTAAGATAAGCTTAATAATTGAGTGAGTGATTGCTTCGAACTCGAACTCAAATTATCGTAGCCCGTAGGCCTTTTATGGTCGAGTTATTTGCTCGAACTCGAAGTAAGATAGCCCTTAGGCTTAATAATTAAGTGAGTGATTGCTTCGAATTTGAACTCAAAGTATCGTAGCCCGTAGGCTTTTTATGGTCGAGTGATTTGCTCGAACTCGAAGTAAGATAGCCCTTAGGCTTAATAATTGAGTGGGTGATTGCTTCGAACTCGAACTCAAAGTATCGTAGCCCGTAGGCTTTTTATGGTCGAGTGATTTGCTCGAACTCGAAGTAAGATAGCCCTTAGGCTTAATAATTGAGTGGGTGATTGCTTCGAACTCGAACTCAAAGTATCGTAGCCCGTAGGGGTAATGGTCGAGTTAATGATTCGAACTCGATCCTGTTTGCATAATAAATCTCGAAATAGAGGAGTTTTTCTTGGATATAAGATATCGGTATAGAAGAGAACTTTTCTTTGCAAGTCATTATACATGTGTTCATGTTTTGCGTCAGGGCTCGGGCCAACTACATGAGCATGGTTTGTTTTGAGCATTTGGCTCTTACAACTTTTCCTATTGGGACTCTGTTACGAAATATCTTTCTTGCCTCAGAACTTGATATATTTGAGGGCTAAT
>AWOL01S0002156.1:261373-287001 GCA_000715115.1 Nicotiana otophora
CCCCCCCCCCAGTATTCGAGGTTGCTTATGAAGAAGCCTCGGATACTGTTGAATTGCCCTCAGGTAGCACATGGTTTTTACCTCATTAAAAACCTCGCCGGTAAAAACCCATTTGGGATAAAAGCCGATCAAAGGGGAAAAAGAGTGCAACGCGTATTTTAAAACCTGAGGTCTCGACGTCTTTGATCGAACTCCTGTGATGGGTTAGCTTCAAATATGTACATATGGGCGAAAGAAAAGAGAGAATCATACCTTAACAATAATATCGTTTGAGGAGTGATATGTTCCAGTTGTTCGATAATGGTTTGCCATCCATCGTTCCGAGTTTATAAGATCCATTTCCGACTATATCGAGGACCCGATAGGGTCCTTCCCAATTTGACCCGAGCTTCCCTTCATTAGGATCTCGAGTATTGATGGTGACCTTCCTCAAGACTAAGTTCCCGATCCTGAAGTGGCGTAGGTTGGTTCTTCTATTGTAGTACCTTTCAATTCGTTGTTTTTGTGCAGCCATTCGAACGAGTGCCGCTTCACGTTTTTCATCTAATAATTCGAGGCTAGTGTTCATTGCCTCATGGTTTGATTCCACCGATGCATGTCGAAACCTTGCGCTGGGTTCTCCGACTAGAATTAAGGCTTCAGAGCCATACACTAAAAAAAATAGAGTTGCTCCTGTACTGGACTTCGATGTTGTTCGATATGCCCATAGGACTTCGAGCAGAGTTTCTCTCCATTTCCTTTTAGCTTCGTTCAACCTTTTCTTCAAGTTTTGGATGATAGTCTTGTTTATTGATTTGGCTTGTCCGTTCCCGCTGAGGTGATACGGTATCGATAATATCCTTTTTATTTTATGATCTTCGAGAAATTTTGTTACTTTACTATCGATAAATTGATTACCATTATCGCATGTTATTTCTGCGGGTATCCCGAATCGACACACGATGTGATCCCAGATGAAACCTATAACCTCTTTTTCTCTTACTTTCTCGAGCGCCTGTGCTTCAACCCATTTTGAGAAATAGTCAGTCATAAATAAAATAAATTTAGCCTTACCTGAGGCTGATGGTAGGGGGCCGACGATATCCATCCCTTATTTCATGAATGGCCATGGGGATAGGACTGAATGAAGTTGCTCCCTGGGTTGATGGATCATCGGTGCAAACCTTTGACATTTATTACATCTTCGAACAAACTCCTTAGTGTCCCTTTCCATGCTATCCCAATAATATCCTGCTCTGATGATTTTGTGAATCAGTGATTCGGCACCGAAGTGGTTCCAACAAGTGCCTTCACGGACCTCTCGTAAAATATAATCGGTGTCTCCTGGTCCCAAGCATACTGCCAATGGTCCATCGAACGTCCTTCTGTACAATGTTCCATCTTTAGCCAACGTGAATCGAGCAGCTTTGGTTCGTAGGGCCCTTGACATTTTAGGGTTCGATGGGAGTTTTTCGTTTCCCAAATATTCAATATACTTATTCCTCCAATCCTAGGTTAATCTTGTGGAGTTTATCTCGGCGTGCCCCACCTCGATTACGGACCTCGAAAGTTGAACGACAGTCCTCGAATCGATCTCATCTTCCTCGACCGATGACCCCAAATTTGCAAGTGCATCGGCCTCGCCGTTTTGTTCTCGAGGCACATGTTGCAAAGTCCATTCCTTAAAACGGTGCAAATTTACCTGTAGTTTGTCCAAATACCTATGCATTCTGCCTTCTCAAACCTTGAAGGTTTTGTTTACTTGGTTTACTACGAGTAAAGAGTCATATTTAGCTTCAATCATTTCTGCTCCGAGGCTTTTGGCCAGCTCGAGACCTGCAATCATGGCCTCGTACTCGACCTCATTGTTAGTCAACCTAGAAGTTTTGATAGACTGCCTAATGATGCCACTTGTGGGGGGTTTCAACAAGATGCCAAGCCGAGACCACTTCACATTCGAAGCACCATCTGTGAAGAGGGTCCAAACCCCCAATGATGTATCCGATTTTAACAAGAGTTCTTTTTCAACTTTGGAAAGGAGGGCTGGCGTGAAATCGGCCATGAAGTCTGCTAAAATATGAAACTTGATGACCGTACGGGGTTGATATTTGATATCGTACCCACTGAGCTCGATGACCCATTTGGCCAATCGGCCCGATAATTCGGGCTTGTGTAAAATATTACGTAGTGGGTAAGTCGTCAACACGCATATGGGGTGACATTGAAAGTATGGTCTTTATTTCCTAGAAGTGCTTATCAGTGCAAGTGCTAATTTCTCTAAGTGTGGATATCTAGTCTCTGCTTCTCCTAAGATCCGACTTACGTAATAAACAGGAAGTTGCATACCTTGCTCTTCTCGAACTAGGACGCCACTTACCGTAATTTTCGATACGGCCAAGTACAAGTAAAGTCTTCCATCTGCCTTTGGAGTGTGAAGCATTAGCGGGTTCAATAGGTATTTCTTCAATTGTTCTAAGGCTTGTTGGCATTCCGGGGTCCAAGCGACATCGTTCTTCTTTTTGAGTAGAGAGAAGAATCTGTGGCTTCGATCCGATGACCTCGAAATGAATCGGCCTAGGGAAGCTATCCTTTCGGTTAGCCTTTGCACCACTTTCACACTATCCACAATGGTGATGTCTTCGATGGACTTGATTTTATCGGGGTTGATCTCGATTCCCCGATTTGATACCGTGAAGCCAAGGAATTTGCCCGAGCCAACCCCGAAAGCACATTTCTCGAGGTTGAACTTCATGTTGTATTTCCTTAAAACCTCGAACGTCTCCTTCAAATGAGTTAAATAGTCATCTGCGCGTTGGGACTTGACTAGAATGTCATCAATATAAACTTCCATCGACTCACCTATTTGTTTTTCGAACATTTTATTCACTAGGAGTTGATAAGTAGCTCCTGCGTTTTTTAGCCCGAAGGGCATTACATTATAACAGTATGTTCCATACTTGGTGATAAACGAAGTTTTTTCTTGGTCCTCCGGGTTCATTCGAATTTGATTGTACCCGGAATAGGCATCGAGAAAAGTAAGGATCTCGTGGCCGGCTGTGGCATCGATCATCCGATCTATGTTAGGCAGTGAAAAAGAATCTTTGGGGCATGCTTTGTTTAGATCTTTATAGTCTACACACATTCTGAATTTGTTCTCTTTTTAGGGACTACAACTACATTAGCTAACCATTCGGGATATTTCACTTCTCGAATCGACCCTATTTTGAGAAATTTACTTACCTCGTCCTTTACGAACGCGTACTTTAACTCGGACTGAGGTCTTCTTTTTGGCTTTATCGGTCTGAACCTAGGGTCCAAGATCAGCCGGTGTATTGTTATCGATAGTAGGATTCCTGTCATGTCTACATGGGACCAAGCAAAGCAATCTATGTTATCAATAAGAAATCTAATAAGTTTTTTCCTGAGTTCGGGGGTCAATCCCGTTCCCAGGTATACCTTTCTTTTTGGTAGATGTTCGATCAATATAACCTGTTCCATATCTTCAACCGTCGATTTGGTGGCGTGAGAATCCTCGGGGATGATAAAAGTTCGGGGGGTCAGGAAATCTTCCTCGTCATCTTCTGTTTCCTGCTTCACCGATTCGGTCGAGACTGGCGGCTGTGAGTGCTATTTGGCCTCTCGTATAGTTTTAATGCTCGATCTTTCTGAGGCTGATAATGTTGATATCAGTGTTACCTCATCGACCGCAAATATTTCCTTTGCCACATGCTGCTCCTCGTACACTATTTTCACATCGTCCAACGTTGGGAATTTCATTATTTGGTGGAGAGTCGAAGGTACTGCCCTCATGTTGTGGATCCAAGGCCTCCCGAGTAGGGCATTATATCTCATATCGCCTTCTATTATGTGGAACCTTGTGTTTTGGATGGTTCCAGCCACGTTCACTGGTAGAATAATTTCCCCTTTTGTCGTTTCGCTGGCTATATTGAAGCCGTTTAAGACCCGAGCTGCGGGCACGACTTGAGTTTGCAGACCGAGCTGCTCCACAACCCTTGATCGGATGATATTCGCAGAGTTACCTGGATCCACTAAAACACGCTTTACCTGAACTTTATTTAATAGGATAGAAATTACCAGAGTGTCTTTGTGGGGCTGAGAGATGCCTTCTGTTTTTTCGTTTTCGAATGATATAGTGAGTTCGGACACATAACCTCGGGTTCATTTTTCCTCTGTGGCCGATACCTTAATGCGTTTGAGTGCGGGACTCTGTGGAGTGTCGACCCCACCGATGATCATGTGAATGGTATGTTGATGTTCCTCTTGTTTATCTTTTCTGTTGGAGTCCCTTTCTCTAAAGTGATTCTTGCCTCGATCACTGAGGATTCTAGAAGATGGCCTTCATTGAATAGACGGGCTACCTCCTCCCTTAATTGTCTGCAGTCCTCGGTCCTGTGTCCATGCGTACCATGATATTTTCACATAGAATTTGGGTTTCTTTGGGAAGGATTGGTTTGCATGGGTCTGGGCCACCTAGCATCTTTGATTCTTCCGATTGCCGATACAATACTCGACGCATTGACGCTGAAGTTATACTCCGACAACCGAGGTGCTTCTCTAGGATCGATATGTTTGACAAAGCCATTCTTGCTCATCAGTCCCCGAGAATTTTGTCTTCGATTGCTCCTTCGATTGTTCTGGGCGGCATTGTGTGTCGAGCTGTTATTCATTCGATCTGTGACGTATAGTCGATATCGGTCTCTGTTCGACCTGAGTTCTCTACCGATGTCCCTCTGGTTTTTATTATCCAATCTGTTTGGAAGTGCGAACCCGGAAGGAATTCCTAATTGGTCGTCTTCGACCCTGATATTTGATTGATATCGATTGTGCACATCTGCCCAAGTTATTACCAGATACTCAATCAAATTTTGTTTCAGCCGACATGATGCCATCAAACTTCGCCCGTTCAACCCTTGAGTAAAAGCTTGGACGGCCCAATCGTCTATGACCGTTGGCAATTCCATGCGTTCCATTTGAAATCGGGACACGAACTCCCTCAGCATTTCATTATCCCTTTATTTTACTTTGAAAAGGTCTAATTTCCTTATTGCAACCTTTATGGCACCGGCGTGTGCCTTTACAAATGAATCCGCTAACATGGCAAATGAATCGATGGAATCTGGTGGCAGGTTATGATACCAAATCATTGCCCCCTTCGAGAGGGTCTCTCCGAAATTTTTCAACAACACGGATTCGATTTCATCGTCTTCCAAATCGTTACCCTTGATGGAACACGTGTAAGAGGTGACGTGTTTGTTGGGATCAATCGTACCGTTATATTTGGGGATTTCGGGCATACGAAAGTTTTTTGGGGATTGGTTTTGGGGCTGCACTCGAGGGAAAAGGCTTTTGTACGAATTTCTTGGAATCCAACCCTTTTATCATGGGAGGAGCCCCTAGGATTTGATCGACCCTGGAGTTATATGTTTCTACTTTCTTATCGTTAGCTTCGATTCTCTTTGTGAGCTCCTCAAGTATTTTAGCAATTTCGGGAGTAGTCCCCGATTCTTGCTCGTTCGACCTTACTACGGATGGCTCCGTTCGGCGGGCAATTTCTCGAGGTGGACTGGGTTCCGGTCTGCTTGGTAGTTGGGTTTGGCTTTACAACTGAGTTATCGCTACCTGCTGGGCTTGTAATATTTCAAAGATCATACGCAAGCTGACTCCGTTCTACTCCACGTTATGGGAGTCTCTAGCTGCAGATCGAGTACCGCCATGAATGCTATTTTCAGGCTCGGAATGTTGGTTTGCCTCAAAGGCCATATGAGAGTTGACATCTAAAGGTACTTTGGCTCGAGCTTCAGGTACTTCGACTCGAGCTTCAATGACATCGATAAGCGGCTTTCCGAACCTGGGCATCAAGTTATTGGTTTCTCTTGAAGGCCGGCTTCATTGTCGGTAGGTAAAGCCATTAATAGAGGGTTTGCCATTGCTAGTTCGAAGTCAGAGGCACCCTCAAAAGACGAGCGTAAACTGGTGTGTGTTGCAGATTTGTATCAAACAAATATTGTTATCCTTAGCCCCACGGTGGGCGCCAAATTATTTTTCCAAAAAATCGGATAGAGTTAAATTTGTGTATGGTTCTAAGGACACGTGATATAATCCGATACAAATGGTAGAGTGAATAGAAAATGTATATATTCTAGACAAATGGAATGAAATATAAGCAGAGAAAAGGAAGTACTGATGTACAAGGCAAAATAAATGAGCTTCAAGATCTTAATCTCTCAAGAATTGTTTTTTGTTATATTCTGTATATCCTCCTTATGCTTACAAGGATCCCCCTCTTTATAGTATAGGGATCTTACTTTATCTATAATAAAAAATATATAGTGGAGAACCTATGATGAATTATTTTTTTCCAATTCCTGCCAAGATTCTCTCCTTTAGTGCGGTTGCAACGACCCTTGTTTGTGAGCTCGATACTGACTCGAAGTCGGTATTGGATCGAGCCGTCGGTCTTGGCTCGAGCTTGATCCCGATTCAGAGTCTTGATATTCGGGGTGGGTGTTGGACGGTCTATGCATCTTCGACAATCTTTGCATTGTCTCGTAGTCCGATTTGGTTATGGGCTCGATAATGATACCGGACCGATCATTAATCGGACTTAGAGCTCGAAGCATGACGTCCTTATTTCGAACCTCGCCCTGACATTACGCAAATACCCTTCGGTCAAAGTATTACCATCCCGACCAGTCCGTATGATTGACTACTCGGTTTTGACCATATACAATAATATATATGTGTAAATTTTGTATTACTATATTTTCCTTAAAAAAAATAACTTAATATATATACTGTAGTTGGAGCCCAAGGAAATGAATACACCCCTCACCTGCAACCAAAGGCAACATCGCCATCATCTATTCTTTTCTTCTATTAAGCAAAAGAAGAGTTCCAAAATATATACTATCATAACCATATTGTAAATGAGATAACTACGCGTTAAGCTGCTGACATACATTACCGATCCAAAGATTCTTGCTCTAGCTGTAGATCAATAATTTTTAACTAAATGATGAGAGGTTTACTTAGTTGTTTAAGTACGTACTTCAATCTAGTTAGTCATAGTATGGTTTATATTTTTCGTTTAACCAAAAGAAAAAGGAAAAATCAAGAGGGAGCTCGTAAGCGACTCGAAAAGTCAATTCTGTACTCTTATCAGCTGCTCTGGTCCACATTAATTTTTCGATGTTTCAGAGAATTGTTGTCTTTGCCATCTAGTGTATATTAATTGCTACTCCACTATAGGCAATAGACAAAGAGGCATTTTGAAATCATGCTTGTCCACATCACAGGGAGACATGGCATGTTGAATAGTTTATTGTTGTGATTTATCGAGAGATTACAGAGAAGATTTTAGGAAGAAGAAGACACTGTCATTGAGAGAGAGGAAGACAAAAAGAAGCTAAAATTATGTATTTTTTTATAATTAGTGAAGGCTAAGTACATATATTTATATACTATTCTTAAATGTGTAATCTTAACTAACTAATTAACAACTATTAATCGCTAATAATAACCTTTAGATACAAAGACTAAACTGGCCTCACATTATTTAACACTCCCCTAAAGCTAGATGGCGGAAAGATGTTGATCACACCTAGCTTGAATTTTAAATATTCATGTTGCATTTTGGTTAATCCCTTTGTAAGAATATCAGCACGTTGATCTGTTGTTGCAATATATTTGGTGATGACAAGTCCCTGTGAAATTCTTTCTCTCACAAAGTGACAATCAATTTCAATGTGCTTGGTTCTTCATGGTAGACTGGGTTTGCAACTATTTGTATAGCTGTTTTGCTGTCACTGTAGATATTGGTAGGTAACCGAATCTGTGTATCAACTTCTGTTAGTAAATCATACATCCATATGAGTTCAGTTACTGTTGTTGCTAAGCTTTTGTATTCAGCTTTTGCAGAGCTTCGAGATAAAATAGTTTGTTTCTTAGATTTTTATGAAACTAAGGAGTCACCAACTTTAACTAGGAACCCTGTAACTGATTTTCTAGTCAAAGGGCATGCAACCCACTCTGCATCACAGAAGACAGTGATTGTATTGTTCTGTATACTTGATAGCAAAATCCCTTACCCTAGTTGACTTTTAACATATTTTACTATCCATGTGTGATCTTTTGGGCTGTTGAAGGAATTGGCTAAGAGTTTGAACTCCAAATGCTATGTCTGGCATGGTTACTGTTAAATATAGAAGTTTTCCTATTAGTATTTGATAGGAAGTTTGATCAACCAATATATCTTCTTCTTCTGAACCTTTTGTCTTACCAATGCAGTCATCATAGTGCTTAAAGGTTAATTTGATGTTAACATCAATAGGAGTTACTGCTGGTTTGGCTGCAACTAGACCAACTTCTGAGATTAGTTTCAAAGCATATTTTCTTTGATGCATAGTTATTCCTTGATTAGATCTAGCAAACTCAATCCCTAAGAAGTATTTTAGCTCCCCCAGATCTTTCATTTTGAATGCATTCTGCTGTAGGTTTTAGTCTCCTCAATCAATTGTAGACTGTCACTTGTGATTAACATATCATCTACATATACTAGAATTATAGTAGTACCTTCAGTTGTTTTTCTGATGAATAGGGAATGGTCATACTGACTTTGTTTGAAGTTGAACCTCAGCAAGGCTTCACACAGTTTTGCATTCCATTGTCTAGAGGCTTGTTTGAGCCCATACAAGGATTTAATAAGTCTACACACAGTGTTCTCTCCCTGATTTTTAAATCCCTATAGTAATTTCATGTAAGTTTCATCAAATAGGCAACCTTGAATAAAGGCATTATATACATCCATTTGATATATATGCCACTTCCTTGTAGCTACTAAGGCAAGAATGGTCCTTACTGTGACCATTTTCACCACTAGTAAAAATATTTCTTGATAATCAATGCCCTTTTTTGGCTGTAGCCTTTGGGTACTAATCGAACTTTGAACCTTTCAATTTCACCTGAGACTTTGTAATTAATTTTATAAAGTCACTTGCATCCTACAGGTTTCTTGCCTACTGGTAGTGTTACAATGTCCCAGGTATAGTTGTTCTCGAATGCTCTTATCTCTTCATCCATTGCTTGTATCCATCTTGGATCTAGGATTGCTTCAGAGTAGTTAGTTGGTTCAGTAACTGATGAGGTTGCAGCTACATAGGACTAATATTTAGAGGAGAGATGATCATAGCTGATATATTTATTTAGAGCATAAGGTACATTTTGATGAATATTGAGAGATACAAAGTCTTTCATCCAGACTGGAGGATGTTTGTCTCTGCAGGATTTTCTGGCTTTAGTTTGTGGTTGATTATGTATCTCAGTAGTAGTTGATGGTATTTCTTGTGAATTGTGATCAGTAGTCGTAGATGGTATGTCGTGTGTAGGTTATGTATAGAATTCCATTTCTGTATGTTTTGTATGTATGTCTGTATAACGTTCTTCTGTGTTGTACTGATTGTTTGTTTAACCTCTTCCAGTGTTGTCACCCTCATTAATGGTTGTAGCTTC
Source organism: Nicotiana otophora (assembly GCA_000715115.1). NCBI lineage: Eukaryota > Viridiplantae > Streptophyta > Magnoliopsida > Solanales > Solanaceae > Nicotiana > Nicotiana otophora. Next base: position 270,881 of record AWOL01S0002156.1, read on the forward strand.
TATTCTGTTCTCAATTAGTATTGTAGGGTTATCTAGTTGCATTCCTGAGTCTGGTATTGTATCAATAAATATTGGTTGAGAGTTGTACTCTTTCTTGATAAAGGAAAATATATCTTCTCTAAATACTACATCTCTACTTATGAAAAATGACTTATTTGAAGGATCATACAAGATATACCCGTTTTGGACTTCTCGGTATATCATATGTATGAATATTTTTGCTCTTGGCATTAGCTTGTCATGCTCTTGTATAGTTTTAGCAAAGCAGAGACAGTCCAATATTCTAAGATGCATTAGAGAAGGCTTTCTTTTATATAACCTTTCAAAGGGAGATATGTTGCCAATAACTAAGATGGGCATTCTGTTTATTAAGTAGACATCAACTAATATTCAGTGACCCCAAAATTTAATAGGTATTTGTGCTTGAAATCTGATAGCCCTTGTGACTTTGATTTATGGCTCCGAATTATTTGAATAATTGTTCACACACAGAGTTCACAAACTCTGTACCATTATCAATTCTAATTTCCTTTATTGTTTTATCAAACTGAGTTCTCACATAATTGAAGAAATATTGTATTGAGATACATGCATCCGACTTTTGCATTAGTAGAAACACCCAAGTCATTATTGAAAAATCATCTACAATAGTAAAATCATACTTGTTTCCATCCAATGTAGCAATTTTATAAGGCCCCCACAAGTCTACATGTAGTAGATCAAAAGACATACTACTTTGAATACTGCTTGTAGGAAATGACAGTTTAGCTTATTTGGCACAAGGACATACCGTGCACTTATTTGTTCTATTCTTGATAGTATCAATATCTACTACTACAAGTAGTAATTTCCCAAGTGTCTGTGTAGACACATGACCACATCTTCTATGCCAGAGAATTACATCTGAATTGTCAACTTCAATTATATCATTTTCTATTGTAGTTAAAGCAACCATTCTGTTCCTTTCAGTTGTGTTAGTATATAGTAGGTATAAGCCACCATCCTCTTTACCAATTCCCTTCACCTTCCTAGTGAAGAGCTCCTGAAACACACAAAAATCAGGGAAGAATGTTGCTGAGCATTGCAACTCTTTGGTTAGCTTAGAAATTGACATTAGATTATACTTTAATTGAGGAACATAAAACACATTTGTTATTGTGTTATTCTCTAATATAGAACTTGATCCTGTATGAGTAACAATTGTAATATCACCATTTGGTAATAATACTTTCTTGGGATTACTTGTTTCAGTTACTGTTCCCTTATTCAATAAATTTTTGTCAGACACATATGGTTTGTTGCTCCTGTATCTATAATCCACTGAATAAGACAATCAGAAACTAATAAAGCTATATCAATACCTGCCACATTAGTTGCTGAAGTGAATTTGACACATTGGTTTTGTTCAACATTTGAAGAATCTGTTGATACTGTGTTTTTGTGAGAACATAGTTCTTAAGGCCTGAGTTCTCTATGTTCAGATTAGAACTTTGAAAACTACCTCCAGTTCTCTAGATTATGTTCCCAGCAAGGTAATTTCTTATTTCAAAGCCCAACGTATGGTTGGGAAGGGGTGTTTATCATATTTGGCCTTTGTGAGAGATGTTGATGCAAATACTACTACTATTGATTCAGTACCGGGCATGCGAGACTTTCCGGACATATTTCCTGCAGACCTGCTGGGTATGCCATCCGATAGGGATATTGATTTCGATATTGACTTGGTGTCGGGCACTCATCCCATTTCTATTCCTTCATATCGTATGGCACCAGATGAGTTAATAGAATTGAAAGAGCAACTTCAGGAACTTCTTGATAAGGGATTTATTAGGCCTAGTGTGTCGCCTTGGGGTGCACAGGTTCTGTTTGTGAAAAATAAGGATGGTACTATGCGGATGTGTATCGATTACAGGCAACTGAACAAAGTTACAATCAAGAACAAATATCCTTTGCCGCGTATTAATGACTTATTTGACCAGTTTTAGGAAGTGAGGGTATTCTCCAAAATTGATTTGAGATCCGGGTATCACCAGTTAAAAATTCGAGATTCGAATATTCTAAAGTTGGCATTCAGCACTCGTTATGGTCACTATGAATTTCTTGTAATGTCATTCGGGCTAAGCAATGCCCCAACAACATTTATGCACTTGAAGAATAGCGTATTCCAGCCATATCTTGACTCATTTGTCGTGGTATTTATTGATGATATACTGGTGTACTCATGTAGCTAGGAGGAGCATCCACAGCACTTGGGTATTGTATTGCAGAGGATGAGAGAGGAGAAACTATATGCCAAATTCTCTAAGTGTGAATTCTGGCTTAGTTCGGTGGCATTCTTGGGAAACATAGTGTCCAGTGAAGGGATAAAGTAGATCTGAAGAAAATAGAGGCAGTTCAGAGTTGGCCCAGGCCATCTTCAGTTACTGAGATTCGGAGTTTTCTCGGCTTGGCCTGTTATTATCGTCGCTTCATGGAAGGTTTCTCGTTTATGGCTGCGCCTGTGACTAGATTGACCCATAAAGGTGCTTCGTTCAGGTGGTCGGATGAGTGTGAAGAGAGCTTTCATAAGCTCAAGACAGCTTTGACTACAGCCCCAGTATAGGTATTGCCTACAGGTTCAGGGTCTTATACTGTGTATTGTGACGCATCGCGTATTGGTCTCGATGTAGTGCTGATGCAAGACGGTAGGGTGATTGCCTATACGTCCAGACAATTCAAGGTACATGTGAAGAATTATCCAGTCCATGACCTTGAGTTAGCAACTATTGTTCATGCCTTGAAAATTTGGCGGCATTATTTGTACGATGTCCATTGTGAGGTTTATACCGATCATCGGAGTCTACAACATCTGTTTAAATAGAAGGATCTTAATTTTCGGTAGCGGAGGTGGTTGGAGTTGCTTAAGGATTATGATATCACCATTCTCTATCATTTCGGAAAGGCCAATGTGGTAGCCAATGCCTTGAGTCTTAAGGTGGAGAGTTTGGGCAGCTTAGCATACTTACCGGTAGCAGAGAGGCCGTTAGCGTTGGATGTTCAGGCCTTGGCCAACCAATTTGTTAGATTGGATATTTCCGAGCCGAGTCGAGTTTTGACTTGTGTGGTTTCTCGGTCTTCTTTATATGATTGCATCATAGAGCGCCAATATGATGATCCCCATTTGCTTTTCCTTAAGGACACGGTTCAGCACGGTGATGCCAAGGAAGTCACTATTGGATATGACAGTGTATTACGGATGCAGGGCAGGCTATATGTGCCTAATGTCGATAGCTTGCGTGACTTAATTCTCCAGGAAGCTCACAGTTCGCGGTACTCCATTCATCCAGGTGCCGCAAAGATGTATCAGGACTTGAGACAACACTATTGGTGGAGGAAAATGAAGAAAGATATAGTTGTATTTGTAGCTTGATGTTTAAATTATCAACAGGTGAAATACGAGCATCAGAGACCTGGCGGATTGCTTTAGAAACTTGAAATTCCGGAGTGGAAGTGGGAACGTATTATCATGGACTTTGTAGTTGGGCTCCCATGGACTTTGAGAAAATTTGATGTTGTTTGGGTGATTGTATATCGGTTGACCAAGTCCGTGCATTTCATTCCAGTTGGTACTACTTATTCTTTTGAGCGGTTGGTTGGGATATACATCTGCGAAATTATTCGCCTACACAGGGTGCCCGCGTCTATCATTTCGGACCGGGGCACGCAGTTTACACCACAGCTTTGGAGAGAAGTGCAGCAAGAATTGGGCACATAGGTTTAGTTAAGTACAACATTTCACCCTCAGACGGACGGACAGTCCGAGCCTACTATTCAGATATTAGAGGATATGCTACGCACTTGTGTCATTGATTTTGGGGGTTCTTGGGATCAATTTCTGCCACTGGCAGAGTTTACTTACAATAACAGCTACCAGTGTAGCATTCAGATAGCTTTGTATGAGGCTTTGTATGGGAGACTGTTCCGGTCTCTTGTGGGTTGGTTTGAGCCGGGTGAGACTAGGCTATTGGGTACTGATTTGGTTCAGGATGCTTTGGAGAAGGTTAAATTGATTCAGGAGCGGCTTCGCACGGTGCAGTCTAGACATAAGAGTTATGCTGATAGGAAGGTCCGTGATGTTGCTTACATGATTGGGGAGAAGGTTCTGCTCAAGATTTCACCCATGAAAGGTGTGCTGAGGTTTGGGAAGAAGGGCAAGTTGAGCCCTCGGTATATTGGGTCGTTTGAGGTGCTTAAGAAGATTGGAGAGGTGGCTTATGAACTTGCATTTCCGCCTAGTCTATCAAGTGTCTATCCAGTGTTTCATGTATCTATGCTTCAGAAGTATGTCGGGGATCCGTTGCATGTTTTGGATTTTAGCACAGTGCGGAGCAAATATCCACACTTATTTGAGGCTCCATGTATAATTCTAAACCCATTCGAGGACGAACATTTGTTTAAGAGGGGGAGAATGTAATGACCCAGCTGGTTGTTTTGAGTATTATAATCCCGTTCCCTCATTTACTTCTCAAGTTATGCTTTACAGTTGTTTTATGACTTACTGGGTTAGTTGGTTCGGGTCCGGAAGGATTTCGGAGTGAAATGAAACACTTAGTCTCATAATTGAAAACTTAAGTTGAAAAAGTTGATTGGATGTTGACTTATGTGTAAATGACCTCAGATTTGAATTCTGATGATTTCAATAGCTCCGTATGGTAATTTTGAACTTAGGAGCGTGTCCGAAAAATTATTTGGAGGTCCGTAGTGGAATTAGGCTTGAAATGGTGAAAGTCGAATTTTTGGGAAGTTTGACCGGGGGTTGACTTTTTGATATAGGGGTTAGAATCCGATTCTAGAAATTTGAATAGGTATGTTATGTTATTTATGACTTGTGTGCAAAATTTGAGGTCAATCAGACGTGATTTGATAGGTTCCGGTGTCGTTTGTAGAAATTGGAAGTTTCAAAGTTTATTAGGCTTGAATCTATGTCTGATTCATGTTTTTAGTGTTGTTTGATGTGATTTAAAGACTCGACTAAGTTAGTATGATGTTTTAGGACTTGTTGGTATATTTGGTTGAGATCCCGGAGGCCTCGGGTGAGTTTCAGGTGGTTAACAGATCAAATTCGGACTTAGACGAAAGCTGAAGTTTCTGCCTTCTGGTGCAATCGCACCTGCGGAACTTGGCTCGCAGGTGCGAGCTCGCAGAAGCGCTATGGGCATCGCAGGTCCGCAGAGGTGGACGGAAACTCACAAAAGCAAGTCCGCAGAAGAGACTCAAAAGTTGCAGATTCGGAGGTGAGGGGAGCTGGGCAAGACCGCAAAAGCGGACAGCTTCTTGCAGAAGCGAGTCCGCAGATGCGGTCAAAGTTCTGCAGAAGCATAATTAGCCACAAAAGCGGCATATTGGTCGTAGAAGCATGTACCACAGAAGCGGCTTAATGAGTCGCAGGTGCGAAAGCACTGGGCAGTGTACAAAACAGAAGGGTCCGAGAAATTGTCATTTTTGAAATTTCCAAAAGCGGGTAAGGCAATTTTTGAGCGAGAAATCACGGAAAATCTTGAGGTAAGTCACTTTTGATTATTTCTACTCCATAATATTGAATTATCATCGAATAATCCGACTAGATTACATATTTTTGAGGTGTAAATCAGGGATTTGAAAATAAGATTTGAAGATTTGGAGGTCGAGTTGAGGTCGAATTTTGGTAAAATTGGTATGGTTAGACTCGTGGTTGAATGGGCTTTCAGATTTTATAACTTTTGTCGGGTTTCGAGATGTGGACCCCACGAACGATGTTTTAGCTAAATTTCAGATTTTGTTAAAAAATTAGTATTTTCTTATGGAATTAATTTCAATAAATTAATTGACTGAACCGAATTATTTGTGGCTAGATTCGAGGCATTTGCGGGCCAATTTGCGAGGCCAAGGCATAGCGGAATAAAGAATTGCATGGTTTGAGGTAAGTAACATTTCTAAATTTGGTCCTGAGGGTATGAAACCCCAGATTATGTGTTATGTGATTGGTTTTGAGGTGACGCACATGCTAGGTGACAGGCATGTGGGTGTGCACCGTAGGAATTGTGACTTGGTCAAATTCCATGGAACTGTGTAGTTGAATAATCTGTTGATATCAGTACATTCTTGTTACACCCTATATTTTCGTATGTAAAACTGCGTAGTGAGCAAACTAATGTAGGACCAAAAATGAGATGATCTTTGAAAATATATAAAGTAAGTTAATCATGTTACCTCAGAGGTTAAAAATATTGAAGATCATGAACAACAACTACAAAGATGGTTGGAAGGTTCAGAAGCTAAAGAAATTGAAGAACATAATGTTTCGTCGAAAGTCGACAAGTTGGGAATGTTATAACATGTACTTTTGGGGCGAGAATAGGGTGTTTAACATGATAAGGAGGTTATGTTATGAGTTACGCTAGTCATATGATAGTCGTGTATTATGATTTGAAGTCAAGCGAGTGGTGGAACAAAAGTCGATGAAAGTCATCACAAGTTACGTTCACAAGTTTTATTGAAACTTTGGGTCAAATGTAACTGCAATTTTCTCCCAATATACTTAGAGTTATGGGGTGTTCCACCCATAAAATTAAATATCTATAAGTCTAGTTTCTAACGCATTAATCCGTTTGTTAATACGATATTGGAGTAGAGAGATATGGGCATTTTTGCGAGACTGCGCAGACTATCACCTACTTGCTTAAACGAGAATCCAAAAATGGGCCAGTTCGGGTCGTCCAAAGAGGCCTTTTTAAAGGCATATATCCTTCATATATTAGACTGATAATAGGTCATAATAACGAGATATAAGCTCTGCAAAAATCCTCCCAAAACAATTTCCCACAAATCCTAATTTATTTTCTCTCCCTTTCAAGTTCTAATTGGAGGTAACACCTAGAGTTTAAAGAACTAAGATAGGAGCTGAGTTATACAACAAATAAGGTAAGTTTACTGCTCTCTTTTATCCATTTTTTCTGCTGCAAATTCATAGTAAGTCGTTCTATATTTGTAAGAACTCACAGAACGGTGATCGGAAGTCGTGAGTTCGAGTTATTCACTTGTAGTGGACTGTTTTGTGTTGTTGTTGGGCTTCGTGTTTTACTAATATTTTGTGGAGTTTTGGAGGAGGAAGGGTGTGGATAAACACCACATAAATACAGGGTGGTGGGCTGATCGTTCGTCGTAATATGTTTGGGCTGTTGACACTACTACGGTGATCGTTTTGTGTATGAAGAGATTAGGATGTGCTGTGATGTGTTTTTGTATTTTGTGGTGTATATAAGGTTGAAAAATAATGTATATATATTGTTATTGTTGCGTTCTTGTGTTGTTGGTGTTATCTTGAATTTGGAGGACGTAAGGATTATAGGGGAGATGCTGCCCATTTTAATATAAAATAAGTTTGTCATTCGTTGTGCGATAATTGTACCTTTCATAACTTAATGATATTATTATTATCGTTTTTTGTAGATTAAAGTGTGAAGAGGCGAGTTCAACTTGGTGATTGGAAAGATTGTGATAAGGTATGTTATGTCTAAACCTTTCCTTCATTTTGACATTATCTTGTAACTACATGTGTTTGATAACGAGGCATAAAGAGAAGTTCATACTCCCGAATTTATATACATTATCCTAGTCTCATAAATCACAGTATTGTCCCTTATCAGGACTTTATATTCAATTTAGTTTGTCTTCTTCCAGTCGAGGGTCTATATATATATATACACACAGTATTACAGTAGTTTTACCACCATCGAGCTATAATCGATGGGCAGGTCCCTATTGGGCAACCTCTGATCAGATGGTAAGTTATATACCAAGTCTACTGTAGCCGAGCGCCTATGAGCGAGCCCAGGATGGCCGAGATACAGAGCCTAGTATGGCCGAGTGTCTATGAGCGAGCCTACTATGGCCGAGCAGTTACAGGTACCGAGCCTTATAGGGCCGAACATTTAGTTTACTTACTATATTGAAGGAGTTGAGTCAGTATCAACAGGTATGTATATCTCCACATAATCTTTGACTCCCAGTTACTTTCAGTTATTATATTATCAGTTCAGTTTCAGCTTTCAGTTATGTTATTTCCTTACATACTCGATACATTACTTCGTACTGAGGTCTCTTTCTAGGGATGCTACATTTCATGCATGCAGGTTCAGATAGACAGACATGTAGACCTCCTCAGTAGGTGTTTCGGAGTAAGCTCCACGTCCTTCCGAGTTGCCGGGTCTAGGGTTTTGTGTACATCTTCTGTATGTATGTATATATATTATGGGTAGGCCGGGGCCTTGTTCCGATCATAATACATCCATCAGTAGAGGCTTGTAGACATATCCTGTTAGCTAGTACAGTATGTTGGGCTTGTAGTCCTGGTATGTATAATTTGTTGGTTTGTCAGCTATAGTAGTCATGACGGTCTTGTAGGCCCAGCTTTATATTGATGTTTAGTCAGCGCTAGTTTCCGTTCAGTTTTATATTGTGCTTCGCAAAGTGTCTTGCAATGTGTTCCCATGGCCAAATTATGACATTATATGTTCAGAGTCCCTTAGTCAAAAGTTGGTACGCTAGGTCAGGTGAGGCACCGGGTGCCGGTCTCGCCCCCCAGGTTTAGGGTGTGACAATTCTCTACGTGTTAGAGAAAATTGAGCTGAGACTTGTATTAAAAAAAATCATGCTTAGACATATGCTGTTATTATTGGTATCCACTAGGGTCATTTCTGTGGTTAAATTATACGTTCAAATTATAATTTCACACGCAGTCATGTTCATTCATTTCATATTATATCTCATTCTCTGTTGCTATTATTGATACATCATATTATTATTTTTGGGCTGATTTTCATGACATCTTGAGCCCAAGAGACTGGAGAGGTTGATGACTGAATGAGGCCGAGGGCCTAATTGTAAGGATATTTATGGGATCGAGCTGTGCGTCGCAATATGTTTCATTGTTATATGCCATGATTAGCTTGATATAGCGCTTGGGCTGAAAGAGCCCATCCGGAGTCTGTATACACCTCCACTGAGCACAGGTACCTACTGAGTGCGAGTGCGAGTACCGAGTGTCGAGTGCTGAGTGATTGAGATGAATGAGTGATTGTGAGGAATGAGTGACTGTGAGGAAAGAGTGACTGTGAGATTGGAGTGAATAAGAGGACTGAGTGACTGGTACTCTGAGAGGATGTATTGATTTCATTATTGCTACACTTCAACTGTCATATATCACTATTTTGGAAATTTCGGAAAAATATTATTTTCTGTTTTAGTCAAATTTGATATGAAATTACTGTGGAGTTTTAAATATTGAACTTGAACGCATGCCTACCCTTTTGTGTTGGAAAGTACTGTATTTGGACTTAGCTGAGAAGCTCGTCACTACTTTCAGTTCCTTATTTATTATTGTTACTTGCTGAGTTGGGCTCATACTACACCTTGCACTTTCGTGTGCAGATCCAGGTGATCCTGGATACAGAGGGTGTTGATTCTTTCACACAGTTAATTTTCCGAAAATTCAGAGGTAGCTGATATGTTTCGCAGATCTTGTCTCTCCTTCCCTATCCTCTTGTTTATTATATTTGGTCTCAGATCATTATAGACCGTATTTTCCATACTTGTAATGTATAGATGCTCATGTACTTAGTGACACCAGGTTTTGGGAGTGTTTGTATCGGTATTTGCGAGATTTTTGGATTTTGTTTAAACATTATATTTTCAAACTTAAAGGAAATCGTGGGTTATTGATGGTGTCAGCTTACCTAGTATTGAGATAGGCACCATCACGACATGTTAGGAATTTGGGTCGTGACAGATATTATTAAGGAGCTCATCAAAAACTTACAGCAACTTGCCAAACAAAGGCAAAGAGAAAAAAGAACAGAGGTATGACTGGCATAATATCTACAATTGGATTCAAAAAAGTATAGGCCTCGGGCAATTTGCCGAAGAAAAAACTACTCGAAAAAAGGGTCGAATTAAGACAGATACCGATTAAACTAAAGGTATTAAGCATAACAGACTTTTTGTTCTTGGAGATAATTGCATTTTGATTGAGTTATTGATATAAGGAAAGGGAAAGGCCGGATATTTATGTAAATATTCCATAGGATTTCGGTTTCTTGATTTTATCCATGATATGACTTCTATTATAATAATTTTAAAAATTCTCTACTAAAATTCAAAAATATCTTATCTTTTTATTTTTAAAATTATATTATATTTTAAAAAATAATCCCATTTCGAATAAATTTTTTTCATTTAAAAAAAATATTTCATGTCATACCAAATTTGTTTTTAAAAATATACTTTTTGTTGAACTTGAAAATCACTATAGAAACTATCAATTAGAAACCAATACTTGTATTGTTGAATTCGAGAAAAACAAACCTTTCACATAATCTAACGATGAATTCGAGAAAAAAAAAACCTTTCACATAATCTAATGATTCAAAACTAATATTATTCAACGAAAAAAATATTATACCTTTGCAATGTTGGCTTGACTGCAGCTAAATGAAGAGGTTTCAACTTATACCCTTCAATTCCTAGAAGGTGCTAAATTGAAATTAATGATTGCAATTGTATAGCCAAAGTTTTGTTATTTGTTTGATGTCCATTTATACAAATTGACTCTTCAAACGAAATTCTTCAAAAGAAAAAAAAATATTTTTTGAATATTGATTGATTTTTGTGATGTTTTTTTCTCCAACATGTAGGTTTACTTCATTATATATGTAAGTAAACTTTTATTCGATTTTTANTGTATTTTATATGAGTATGTGTGGGATTTTTCTACTAAATTTATATATTATGTTTCAAACTTAAAATAAATTATTGTTTATTGCGATTGTCGGCTTGCCTAATATTGAGATAGGAGCCATCACGACACGCAGATTTTAGGTCGTGACAAATGTTGGCTTGATTGCAGCTAAATGAAGAGGTTTCAGCTTATACCCTTCAATTCCTAGAAGGTGCTAAATTGAAATTAATGATAGCAATTATATAGCCAAAGTTTTATTATTTATTTGATGTCCATCTATACAAATTGACTCTTCAAATAAACATTCAAAAGATTTTTTTCTTAATATTGACTGATTTTTGTGATGTTATTTTTATTTAATTTTTAAACTCCTTTTTGTTATCTAGATAAACATAGACGTGTACCATATATATATATATATATATATATATATATATATATATTCAAATCTAGCTATAGTGTTTTAAAGAACTATAATTATAGGGTTTTAAATGTGAAAGCGTTTTATAGTTATATAGAGTAGTTTCTTTTTCTTTTTTGCGAGAGGCGAAGTAGTATTTAAATAATTAGAAAAGATAACAAAAATTCCTAACATGATTGCATATGAACATTAACTGAATTAAGTATGATAACATGAAAATAAAGATAAATTTCTTTTTTATTTTAATTCAAATTTTAAACTTTATCTATAAATTCTAAATTATCCTTTAATTCAAATTCAATTTTATATATATATTTGACTAACATAGTCAAATATAGAATAAAGTTATCATATATTGTTGGCATTTATTAATTTGCCACTTGGCTTAACCACAATGTCAATTATATATGGTAACTTTATTCCTTAATATATTTATATATATATATATATATATATATATATATATATATATTTATATATATATATATATATATATATGTGTGTGTGTGTGTGTGTGTGTGTGTGTATATATGCATATATAGATATAGATGCAATACTACCCTCCTTTTAATATAATACAGATGCTAACATGATCCGAAATAGGATATTTACGCTCTTCCCCAGTCAAATGCCTCTCTCTACCTATAGATAGAGAGTTTAACGCATGAGCAACTGCACAAATCGTCGATCTTTCTAGATTTTCACAAGCCAGTCAAGAAATTTTAGGTCATGGAGTTTTTCGAATAAATCCATTTTAGTAAAACTCAATTTGAGTTAGTTGATTTCCTTAATTTAAGATATGGGAATTACATATAGATCGGTATATTTTGGAGGTTCTATAAGAGAAATTATATTTATTTATGACGGTAATGCAATTGAAAATAAAAACTTACATTCTAAACCTCATGAAAATGGGAGAAAAAGAGATCCCAAGCTTTTTCTGCCTCTGCAAATACACTTTGCAAAATCTCATTTGACTATGGTCAATATAGTAGCGATTTGTAACTGAATCTTAAACCATCTAGAAGTCGGTAATGAAATTAAAACCCTATATATACATCTCTGTTTTTTTATTTAAAATTTGTGACCCCACAATTCGTACTTCTTGAATCTATTGAGTATTTAATTTACTCCTCTACGCCAATAAAGCTGAATCCCATCCTTGGCTAAGAACCCTAATTGTACTGTTTATGTTAGAAATTTGGATGAAAGAGTAACCGATCGTGTATTATATGACATTCTAGTTCAAGCAGGGCGTGTTGTTGACTTGTACATTCCTCGTGACAAGGAAACTGACAATCCTAAAGGTTTTGCCTTCGTTAAATATGAGACGGAGGAGATAGCAACCTAATGTTGTGAAGCTTTTGTCTAGTCTAGTGGCACTCTACAGTAGAACACTAAAATTTGCGGTTTCTGGGCAACACAAGCCCTCTAATAACTCGCCAATTGCGACACAGCCTACCTTAAATATATTCCCCCCCCTCCCCCCCGACCCCAGACCAAGGCCTCATCCTATACCTTATAACTAGTGTTATAACTTGCACAATGCGCGGATAATTTGATAAATATTAATCTTATAAAATTATGATATAATATATCATCTTATTTTAATAAATCTTAGTTGTTATTTTATTATTATTTAATATAGTATGCAGAAATATAACAAAATCTATACAATATCAAAGGATACACATCATATAGTAATCAAATAAATTATTTGATCCTTATTTAATCTTTATTAAATTAGCAAGTACTTAGTACTATACATTTATTAATGTGACTTTTTATTAACTTGACAATTTGCTTATTTTCATACTATTTCTCTTTTAATGTAACTAGTTTAATATAATACAATGAGTATAATTCTGTATTACTCTTGAAATTTAACTTGACTTTATCCTGTATGACTTTCTCATAATTATTTTTATATTTAAATTTATCAATAATATTTTCTAGTATTATTGATTTACTTAATTTTATCAAATAAATTTAAAGTGTGAATAGAATCACATTATATCTATTCTCTTCTTTATACATTAGTTTTTTTTCTACAACATTTTGATTTTTTCATTTAGTGTTCATCAATAATACGAATATAATTATTATAATATTTTTAAATGTATGGTGTTGAATTAGTTCAAAGGTTAAATAGAAAATTTCTTTTAATATGTCATAAATCTACTACTACTACTACTAATAATTATTATTGTATAATTTTTAATAAGAAATTAAATTTAATTCTTCTTTCCATTTGTATGTAATATGGAAAGTTTAATTTTTTTAATTAAGATTCTACATAAGAAGTAAAATTATATCTTTATATATTTTATTTATTTCTTGAAATTATTGTTTGTGTTATTGTTTTTAATTTTATCTATTAGTGGAATTTTACTGGGTTGTTGTTGTTATTGTTGTTGTTGTCTTTAGTTTTATCTTATCCATGCAGCATATAGCATGACCATATGAATTATTATTCAAAAACTTTGTCATCTCAAAAAATAAATTAGTCTTATTATTTTATATATCTCTACATTGAATTTTATATATTTATATTTTTTATTTTCTTTTTATAATAGTTTTCTTACAAATATATAAATATTTAATTGTTTTAAATGCAAATTCAAAAAGAGTAACTAATTATTAACTAACCTAATTAGTTTTGTCCTAAAACTTGACACCTATTGAATTTTTATTGTGACATTTGGTATCATCATATTGATTTGCTTCTCCTATTCTACATAGACACAAACAGAAAATGATAACGGAATTTCACCAAATTTTGTGACATTCTCAACGTCATGCCGTTTTTTAGAGCGCCAAACTCACACACACAAGTTCCAGTTCCCCGACCTAGTGTTTCAGTAAACCGATATAGTGGGTATCGATCGCATTATGATAGCAACAACAATTATGATTACGATCAAGACTATTTGGGGAAGCTTTGGATAGTATAACACGCTCTAGGCGTTATAAAAAAAGTATAACACGCTCTAGGTTGTGTATACGGTTAAAACCGGGCCCATTAGATTTTACTACTTGATCGAGACCGGGAGGTTGCATCGAAGGATGGTCTCGTAATGGACCAGACTAAATCACGAGGATAAGGTATCGAGTTTAGAATCGAGGTACCTGTTGAGATTGAGGCTATTAGCGATCGAAGCCAAATGAGACAGACATCGAGCAAGATCGAAGATTGCACAATAACAGAAAGGCGAGATATCCGTGATTGGTCAAGGATCATGACGTAAATCTCGGAACTGATCAAATCAGGAACGGTTAATTAGCTAATCATGGGATTTTCTTTTGTAATTAGAATTATACCATAAGTGGAATTCCTCTACTATTTAAAGGAGGGTTCTAATCATTTGTAAGACATATTGTTCACAGATATAAAAGCAATATAATTCTCTTTCTCGTTTCTACTATTGTTCATCAGCTTGTTATATTTTAATTGTTCTTGCATCAACCAATTCGAGGGTATCCAAACTTGAAGGCTGAGTTCCATTTTAGCACTGGTTTGCTTTACTTTATAGTTCATTTCTGTTATTAATCTTCATATTTATCAATTGGTATTAAGTGAAATTGCATGTCCTTAGAACCTCATTATAAGTTTAATTGTTATCCAATTTTAAGGGTAAATAGTTCGGCGCCCACCGTGGGGCTAAAGATAATAGTGATTGCTTAATACTGATTATGATAACACACACTACTTTACACTTGTTCTCGTAAGAATCTTTATTTTTAGGATAAACATGGCAAACTCAGGCCTCGGATTCATGGGAAAAATGACAATATAGCTGCCCCAGGAATCGAGATGCCTCAGGCTGACCTCGAGGGAGCACCAATTGCAAATCCCGTTGATGCAGTTCACATGTCGCCCTAAATACAAATTTGGGCGTTGATCCCGAAGGTAGCTTACCCAGAGAAGTTCGATCAGGTGGTCGAGGTACGCAGGGCGGAAAAGATGGTGGAGTTAGCCTCCAATTGATATTCGAAATGTTACACGCTCAACAAGCTGCTATAGCACAACTACAAAATCAGCACCGAACACCGAGTAGGATCGAACTAGAGGTCGTCCACTGGACCGAGCCTGTGCCGGAAAGGTCGAATGCCAACGAATTGGGGACTGACCCCGCCGTTATGAAAATGCTTGAGGAGCTCACTAAACGGATTGAATCGGGAGAAAAGAAAATCGAGGTAAATGACAAGAAAGTAGAGACATACAACTCCCGGGTTGACCAAATACCAGGGGCGCTGCCGATTCTAAAAGGTATAGATTCAAAGAAATTCGTACAGAAGCCTTTCCCTCCAAGTGCGGCTCCGAAACCCATTCCGAAGAAATTTCGAATATCAGAAATTCCTAAGTACAATGGGACCACTGACCCTAAAGAGCATGTCACTTCTTATACATGCGCAATAAAAGGGAATGACTTGGAAGACGATGAGATTGAATCTGCTTTACTGAAGAAATTTGGAGAAACCTTGTCGAAAGGAGCAATGATATGGTACCATAATTTGCCGCCTAATTCCATCGATTCCTTCGCTATACTTGTAGAATCCTTTGTAAAGGCACATGCCGGAGCAATAAAGATTGCAACTAGGAAGTCGGACCTCTTCAAGGTGAAACAAAAAGACAACGAAATATTGAGGGAATTCGTATCTCGGTTCCAGATGGAACGCATGGAACTACCACCGGTCACAGATGATTGGGATGTTCAAGCCTTTACTCAGGGTTTGAATGAACGAAGTTCGGTGGCATCACGACAGCTAAAGCAGACAACAACAACAACAACAACAACAACCCAGTAGAATCCCATTAATGGGGTCTGGGGAGGGTAGTGTGTACGCAGACCTTACCCCTACCCCGAAGGAGTAGAGAGGCTGTTTCCGAAAGACCCTCGGCTCAAAAAAAGAAAAAGAAAAAAAAGAAAAAAAAAGAAAAAAAAA
>AWOL01S0002156.1:287724-355673 GCA_000715115.1 Nicotiana otophora
TTGCAACTAGGAAGTCGGACCTCTTCAAGGTGAAACAAAAAGACAACGAAATATTGAGGGAATTCGTATCTCGGTTCCAGATGGAACGCATGGAACTACCACCGGTCACAGATGATTGGGATGTTCAAGCCTTTACTCAGGGTTTGAATGAACGAAGTTCGGTGGCATCACGACAGCTAAAGCAGACAACAACAACAACAACAACAACAACCCAGTAGAATCCCATTAATGGGGTCTGGGGAGGGTAGTATGTACGCAGACCTTACCCCTACCCCGAAGTAGTAGAGAGGGTAAAAAGCAGTTTGTGTTTGGTTAATTAATTTGAAAAGTACTTCTAAGCATCAATATTTGGCCAAGCTTTTAAAAAGTGCTTCTAAGTGTATTTTTCTTAAAAGTGCTTCTGGAAGAAACTANGAAAAAAAAGAAAAAAAAAGAAAAAAAAAAGAAAAAAAAAAGAAAAGAAAAAGAAAAAGAAAAAGCTTAGGGACGATCCAGCTAAAGCAGAATTTAATTAAATATCCAACGGTAACCTGGGACGATGTACATAATCGGTACCAGTCAAAGATTAGGGTCAAGGATGATCAATTGGGGACCCCTTCTGGTTCCGTTTATCCAAACAGGCTCGTCGGCAGAACTCAAAGGGATATCGAAAGAGAACCCCGGTCGAACAGAGATCGGTATCAACCATACAATGCAGATCGTCGAAACAGCGGCCCATGACGCAATCCCATCCGAAATGATCGAAGGAACGATCGAGGACAGAGCTTTTGAGGGCTCATGAGCAAAAGCGGCTTCGATAAACATGCCGATCCCACAAAAGCACCATGATTATTAGAATACAACTTCAGCATCGACGCATCAGGTATTGTGTCAGCCATTGGGAGAATCAAAGATACTAGACGGCCCAAACCCCTACAAATCCATCCCAAAGAAACCCCAATCAAATATGCAAATACCATGGTACACACGGTCATAGAACCGAAGACTGCAGACAACTAAGGGAGGAGGTAGCCCGTCTATTCAACGAGGGCCACCTTCGAGAATTCTTGAGCGACCGAGCTAAAAACCATTTTAAAGACAGGGATGCGGATAGGAAAAAACGAGCAGGAAGAACCACAACACGTGATTCACATGATCATTGGTGGGGTCGATATTCCACAAGGACCTATGTTCAAATGCACTAAAGTATCAATTACCAGGGAAAAACGAACTCGAGACTATGTGCCAGAAGGAACTTTATCATTCAAAGATGAGGAAGCAGAAGGGATATCACAACCCTACAATGATGCTTTGGTAATATCTATCCTTTATGAATAAAATTCAGGTTAAACGTGTTTTAATTGATCTAGGAAGCTCGGCCAACATTACTCGATCAAGGGACGTGGAGCAACTCAGCCTACAAGATCAGATCATGCCCGCAACTCTGATTCTCAATGGTTTCAACATGGCGAGTGAAACAACTAAATGTGAAATCATCCTACCAGTAAATGTAGCCGGAACTATTCAAGAAACAAAGTTCCATGTGATCGAGGGCGACATGAGATACAACGCACTGCTCTGAAGACCCTGGATTCACAACATGAGGGCAGTCCCCTCAACCCTTCACCAAATGCTGAAGTTCCTAACACCGGATGGAGTAAAACTGCTGTATGGGGAACAACATGCTGCCAAAGAGATGTTCGCTCCGGTATCAGAACTTTCGTCAACAAAGGGATTGTAGTCTAAAGGAAAACAGGAAGCTAAATAGCAACCACATCCACCGGCCTCGTCTTAGTCGGAGAAGCAGGGAATGGACGAGGACGATAACTACTGGATCCCTCGATCCTTCATAATCCCTGAGGATTCCGACACTACCAAATCGACAGTCGAAGAGCTAGAGCAAGTCATACTGATCGAGCATCTACCCGATCAAATGGTATACCTGGGTATGGGGTTAATCCCAGAGCTCAGGGAAAAACTCATTAAATTGCTTATCAATAATATGGATTGTTTTTCTTGGTCCCACCTAGATATGACAGGGATCCCGCCAGATATCACTACACATCGACTGAGCTTGGACCCAAAGTTTCGCCTGGTAAAACAAAAGAGAAGGCCCCAGTCCGAGGTAAAACATGCATTCATCAAGGACGAGGTAGACAAACTTCTCAAAATAGGATCCATTCAGGAGGTAAAATATCTCGAATGGTTAGCAAACATAGTCGTAGTCCCTAAAACGAAACTTAGAATATGCGTAGAGTATAAAGATTTAAACAAAGCATGCCCTAAAGACTCTTTTCCTCTGCCGAATATCGATCGCATGATCGATGCCACGGCCGGCCACAAGATCCTTAGTTTTCTCGATGCCTACTCTGGGTACAATCAAATACAAATGAATCCGGAGGATCGGGAAAAGACTTCGTTCATCATAAAGTACGACACATATTGTTATAATGTAATTCCGTTTGGACTATAAAATGCTGGTGTCACTTATCAACGCTTAGTAAATCGAATGTTCAAAGAATAAATAGGTAAATCAATGGAGGTTTATATTGATGATATGCTAGTTAAGTCCCTGCGAGCAGTGCGAGTAGAGGATCATTTGACACATTTGCAGGAGACCTTCCATATACTAAGGAAATACAACATGAAGCTCAACCCGGAGAAATGTGCATTCGGGGTCGGCTCGGGAAAGTTCCTCGGCTTTATGGTATCTAATATTGGAATCAAAATCAACCCCGATAAGATCAAGACAATCGAAGACATCACAGTCGCGGACAATGTTAAGGTCGTACAAAGATTAACATGGCGCATAGCCTCCCTAGGCCGATTCATCTCGAGGTCTTCAGATAGAAGTCACAGGTTCTTCTCACTGCTCAAAAAGAAGAATAGTTTTGCATGGACCCCAGAATGCCAACAAGCATTGGAAGAATTAAAGCGGTACCTCTCGAACCCGCCACTATTTCATACTCTGAAAGAGGACGAGCGACTCTACTTGTACTTAGCAGTCTCAAAAATCGCGGTAAGTGGGGGTCCTAGTTCGAGAAGAGCAAGGTACGCAATTTCCGATTTACTATGTTAGTTGAACTTTAGGTGAGGCCGATATCCGGTACCCACACTTAGAAAAATTAGCGCTTGCCCTAATAAGCACCTCTAGGAAATTAAAACCATATTTTCAGTGTCACCCGATATGTGTGGTGACTACTTATCCCCTTCGCAATATTTTGCACAAGCCCGAACTTTCAGTCCAATTGGCCAAATAGGCCGTCGAGATTAGTGGGTGATATCGAGTATCGACCCCAAACGGCCATCAAGTCTCAAATCTTAGCAGACTTTGTGGCCGACTTTACGCCATCCCTCGTACCCGAGGTCGAAAAGGAACTATTATTAAAGTCGGGTACATCATCGGGGGTGTGGACCCTCTTTACAAACGGCGCTTCGAACGTGAAGGGGTTCGGGCTAGGCATCGTTTTGAAGCCGCCCACGGGTAATACAATTAGACAAGTTATCAAAAATTCCAAGTTAACTAACAATGAAGCCGAGTATGAGGCCATGACTGCAGGTCTAGAGATAGCTAAAGGTTTGGGAACAGAGGTCATCGAGGCCAACTGTGACTCCCTGCTTGTGGTAAACCAAGTGAACAGAACCTTCGAGGTTCGAGAAGATCGAATGCAGAGGTACCTGGACAAATTACAAGTGACTCTACATTGGTTTAAAGAATGTACCATACAGCATGTGCCTCGAGAAAAAAATAGCGAGGCCGATGCCCTTGCAAATTTGGGGTCATCAGTCGAAGACGACGAGATTAGCTCGGGGACTGTCGTACACCTTTCAAGATCAGTAATCGAATAAGGCCACGCCGAAATCAAATCCACAAGTCTGACCTGGGATTGGAGGAACAAATATATCGAGTACCTAAAGAACGAGAAGCTTCCATCGGATCCTAAGAAATCGAGGACTCTACGTACAAAGGCCGCACGATTCACATCGGCCGAAGATGGAACACTATATAGAAGGATGTTCCATGGACC
The DNA here is from genome assembly GCA_000715115.1 of Nicotiana otophora. NCBI lineage: Eukaryota > Viridiplantae > Streptophyta > Magnoliopsida > Solanales > Solanaceae > Nicotiana > Nicotiana otophora. The sequence continues at coordinate 291,732 of AWOL01S0002156.1, forward strand.
ATTGGCAATATGTTTGGGACCAGGAGATGCCGACTACGTCCTACGAGAAATCCACAAGGGCACCTGCCGAAATCATTCTTGTGCCGAATCATTGGTTCACAAAGTCATCAGAGTTGGATACTATTGGGCCGATATAGAAAAGGATAAAAAAGAGTTTGTTCGAAAGTGTGACAAATATCAAAGGTATGCGCCGATGATTCACCAACCCGGAGAGCAACTCCACTCAGTCTTATCCCCATGGACATTCATAAAATGGGGAATGGATATCATCGGCCCTCTACCATCGGCCCCAGGTAAAGCTTAATTTATTTTATTTATGACTGACTATTTCTCTAAATGGGTTGAAGCATAGGCTTTCGAGAAAATTAAAGAGAAAGAATTCATAGACTTCATCTGGGACCACATTATATGCGATTCGGGATGCTTGCCGAGATCGTATGCGACAATGGAAAGCAATTTGTCGGCAGCAAAGTGACAAAGTTTCTCGAAGATCACAAAATAAAAAGGATCTTGTCAACGCCATATCATCCTAGTGGGAACGAACAGGTCGAATCGACAAACAAAACCATCATTCAAAATCTAAAAAAAGATTTAATGATGCTAAGGGAAAATGGAGAGACATATTGGCCGAAGTCCTTTAGGCGTATCGAACAACATCAAAATCCAGTACGGGGGCAACACCGTTCTTTTAACTATATGGCACCGAAGCTCTGATCCCGGTTGAAGTCGGGGAACCCAGCGTCAGGTTTCGATATGAAACGAAAGAGTCAAATCATGAGGCTATGAATACAAGCCTCGAATTGCTAGATGAAAAAGGGAAGCCGCCCTCGTTCGAATGGTCGCACAGAAATAGCGGATCGAAAGGTACTACAATCGAAGAGCCAATCTTCGACACTTTAAAATCGGGGACTTGGTTCTGAGGAAGGTCACCCTCAATACTCGAGACCCAAACGAAGGAAAACTTGGCCCGAACTAGGAGGGACCGTATCTGATCCTCGATATCATCGGAAAGGGATCCTACAAACTTGGCACGAAGAACGACAAATAATTACCAAACAATTGGAACATATCACTCCTCAAACGATATTACTGCTAAGGTACGACCTTCTCCACTTTAGTTTATATTTTATACTAACCATTTGCATGTGTTTAATCGAAGACATCAAAGGATTCTTCAAACACAAAGTCCTTAGGTTTAAAAGCACGCGTTGCACTCTTTTTCCCTTAGACCATTTTTTGTCCGAAATAGGTTTTTCCGGCGAGATTTTTAACGAGGCAACCATTGTTCATGCTAACTTAGAGCAATTCAACAGTATCCGAGGCTCCTTTACAATCAACCTCGAATACTGGGGGGAATCACCTCCGGATAGTTACAAGGAAAATACTTCTTGCCGATAGGGTCTCGATAGGTAAATTTTGTAAGGGTCAAACGGTCGAATGAACCATGCCTATGTAGATTACTCGAGCCCTAATGGCAAACATGTACGCATGTTAATCTCTTGAAAAAGGTATTTTTCCTTGCCAGATATTTCATGCCTTAGAGAAATTTTTACTTTACAATGTCGTGCTTGTGATCTATTGTGGAAACTGGCTTAAGGGCCGGTCACAACTAAAGTTCGAACAATTGACCCCGCACTAGAGGACTGCCATCCAAAAAATTAACATGATCGAATTACTAAAACCTCGAGATCGTAAGACGTTAAAAAGGCAACCCTCGATTTTATAGGCCACGGTCACCCCACTCGGGGACTGATACTTCGAACATGTTTGATGTATAACAGGGGAACAATCCCAAAAGGCAAATCCCAAGCTAAAGGCTACGGCCAAATTAACACGGTTCGGAGACATCCTATTTCCGTTATAAACAGGCCTTCGAATATTTTCATAAATAGGTTAAAAAGACTACCATCGGCTAAATTACTAAGGATCTCGATAATATCGACCCTTGAAAACCCTAATGGGTACAAAGTCGTTCGAACTCTCGAATAAATTCTTTATTTTATGCTAAGGCATTATGAAATGAAGGGTCTCGATAATATAGACCCTTGAAAACCCTAATGGGTACGGAATCATTCGAACTCTCGAGCAAATCCCTTATTTCATGCTAAGGTACAACATATTTTATATGATTAAACAATAAACATTTCAAGCCAAAAAGGGGGAGAAAGTCATTCTTTTTACTATGGCCGTATCGGCCTAATTCAAGAGCCTAAAGGGCCATTTTATATCTGAGTTCGAGAAATCATTCTCACTCAATTAAAACCTAAGGGTCACCCTACTCCGAGTTCGAGCAAGTACTCACTCGATTAAGACTACACTAGTCCGGCTTCGATCAAGTTGCCTAAGCCTTGAACTTATGAGCAAAATTTTCATAAAGTATGAATGAAACAAAAAAAAGATCTTTTATATATATGAAGATATTTACAAGGACCGATCAGGGTCCCATACAAAAAATCAAAAAAGAAAAAGCCTAAGAATCCTAATTTTTCTCAGGCGCAGCTTCTGCTCCATCGATGTCCTCCTCATTCTCGAACCCGCTCTTGCTGCCATCATCATCGTCATTATCATCATCGGAAGAGGTCATCACTCCAGCATCAGCTTCATGCTCTCTAGCCTTTATTATCTCATTGGTAAGATCGAAACCTCGAGCGTGGATCTCCTCGAGGGTCTCCCTCCGAGATTGGCATTTGGCGAGTTCGCAATCCAATATGCTCGAGTTTGAGCAGTCTCGGCTGCCTCTCTCGCTTGGACTTGAGCGACTTTAGCATCGGCCCAGTAGACGGCCACGATAGCATCTGCCTCAGCCTTTGCCTTTTTGGCTTTAGAATTGGCCTTTGCAAATTCGGAAGACAACCGAGCTCCTCTAATTTCTTTGCTTCAGCCGAGCTTTTCTCCTTCATGTCTCGAAGATGACTTTCAATCAATGACAATTGGGCTCGAGTAGTCTCTTTTTCTGCAGCAAAGCGGTCCATACCTTCTTTCCACCCCAAGGTCTCCGCCTTCATCATGTTTACCTCCTCGCAAAACTGCTCGATCCTCTCGACCTTCTGGTGCAGTTGTGAGATTGAAATGTTAGCCACCATTACCAAATCGAGCCCATGAGCTTTTAAGATTTTCATTACCTGCTTGATCAGGTCGGTCTGATCTTTGTGAGTCGTGGCCAACTCGGCTCGAAGGTCTTTGATCTTTTCTTCTTTTTGCCCACCGAGAAGGTTGAGGGCATTCCTCTCCTCGGTAAGCCTTTGAATGTCGGCCTCGTACCGACTCAGCTCAGCTCGAGACTGAGAAAATGCTTCTCGATGAAGCGTTGAGGCCTATGCAGAAAGAAGAGAAGAAGTTAGACAGGAAGAGAAAAATGGACACAAGGGTAATACCAACAAAGGGAGTTAAGGCTTACCCGATTCAGAGCTTGCTGCGCTTCATTGAAAAAGCTCGATGCCTCGCCTGAATCCTTCCACGAGACCTCCAAGTTGCTCAGGTCGGTAGCATCTTCGACCCCAGTAAAGTAATCACTGAAGGGGTCTTCCCTTCCGTGGGCTCCTTCGATGGAGGGGGTATTCAAGGCCTGAGCCTCTTGAATCATCTCCTCAGAAAACGAGGGGAGCAACGGGGAGCCTCCAATTTCTATTGCCCCAAGTGGATCACTTGGGGCGTTCTCTCCATCTCGAGGGGCCTCGAGACCATCCCCTACAGCCGTACCCACCGTTGGCTCATTATGGTGGGAGGCATCTTCAATCCTCGATGACTCGGGGACTTCACTAAATTCTCTTCCTGAGACCCCCTCATCTCGAGATGGAGTCTCTGCAGCCTTCACCGATTCAGTAGCCTTTGGGGCCTCGGTGCTCATTCCCACTCGGGCCACCAACCCAGAGTTGTCCGCTTCCTCTTCTTCGTCTTCCTCTCTTAGACACCGAACAGAGTCTTCGGTCAGAAGGATGATGTTCTTCTTTGGCTTACGAGCTACCTTCTTCTTAGGTTCTGGATCCTCAGAGGTTGAGGTCTTTTTCCTCTTTTTGTCCTTTGCCAGTTTTGGTGCCAGGATCGAAGTCTGCTCCTCACCAGATAGGGGCCTCATGACAACATCTATGCCAAGGCCTGTATGAAAGGAAATTAAGTAAGAAATTGCTTTAACAAAATCATCAAAGACGTGGAAAAGGGGCTTACCATGAGTCTTGGCCTCCCATCGGCCTTTGATAAATCGTGCCATGAGCGCTCGGTGTATGTAGAGGTCGAGGCCAGGTTTCGAACCCAGCTCTAGAGGTCAGGAATTGCATGGGGCATCCAAGCGACCGCTACATCATGGAAAAAGACATCGATGAGAAAAGACAAAGGAACAAATAATACGTGGAAGCTAACAGTGAGACGGTACTTACGATTCATGTTCCATTTCTCAGGAAATGGCATCTTCTCGGCTAGGATTAGGTCAGAAGTCCTCACTCGAACGAACCAGCCCATCCAGCCTTGATCCTTGTCCTCGTCTATGCTCGAGAAAAGCACTTTGGTAGTCCGATGTTGGAGTTTTAATGACCCGCCTCGATAGAAGCGGGGGCTATACAATCTCATAAGGTGATCGAGGGTGAAACAGACCCCTTAATTTTGCTCACAAAGAATCGGAGCAGAATAACAATTCTCCAAAAGGAAGGATAGATTTGACCTAGGTTTATTCGATATTGACGGTAGAAATCAACAATTACGGGGTCGAGGGGGGCCAGTGTGAAAGGGTAAGTGTAAACACTTAGAAACCCTTCCATATGGGTGGTGATCTCTTCTTCGGGGGTCAGGATCACTACCTCTTTGCCCTCCCAGTTGCAGTCTTTCTTTACCTGCTTAAGGTATCCCTCAGTTATCGAGTATATATACCTCGACACTGGTTCGCATCGACCATGAATCGACGAGGCTTTATCGGTCTTGAAATCGGAGTTTAGTGCGCACCCCCAGGAATGCATTCCTCAATACGGGGTTCCACCGGCGTTTTCCCGCCGGTCAGTTGAGAAGATGAAGCAGCTTCTTTTTGTGGTACCATTTTCGATATTTTTGCCATTTTTGTGTAAGTTTTAAGGAGAGGAAGATAATAGGACTTGACGTTTGAGAAAGGATTAACAGCAAAACCTGAAGATTTGTAAAAGGGAAGAACTTAAGAGATGTAAAAGCTTTAGAGATTAGAAGGAAGTGAAAGTAAAGTTTGAATCAATGAGGAAGGGGTTTATTTATTGGATTCGCGGTGATGGTTCAAAGGCACTAGTGGCCGACCACCAACTGATACTCATTAATGACTTGGAAAATTATACCGACGGGACGTTTAGGTCACTCATGTCGCTTACATCACGAGGATGATGTCATGACAGGTCGAGGTAGAAAATCGAAGACTCAATTCGTTTCTTGTCATTTCACTCCAAAAAACGAGGGGACTATCTATATACGATTAAAATCGGGCCCACCCGATTTTACTGTATGACCGAGACCGGGAGGTTGCATCGAAGGAAGGCCTCGTAATGGAACCGACTATATCACGAGGATAACGTACCGAGTTCAGAATCGAGATACCTGTCGAGATCGAGGCCAGTAGCGATCGAAGCCAAATGAGACAGACATCGAGCAAGAACGAAGATTGCACAATAACAGAAAGGTGAGATATCCGTGACTGGTCGAGGAGCATGGCGTAAATCTCGGAACAGATCAAATCAGGAATGGTTAATTAGTTAATCATGGGATTTCCTTCTGTAATTAGAATTATACCATAAGTGGAATTCCTCTACTATTTTAAGGAGGGTTCTAATTATTTGTAAGACATATTGTTCACAGATATAAAAGCAATATAATTCTCTTTCTCGTTTATACTATTGTTCATCAGCTTATTATATTTTAATTGTTCTTGCATCAACCAGTTCGAGGGTATCCAAACTCGAGGGCTGAGTTCCATTCTAAAATTAATTTGCTTTACTTTATAGTTCATTTCTGTTATTAATCTTCATGTTTATCAATTGGTATTAAGCGAAATCACATGTCCTTAGAACCTCATTATAAGTTTAATTGTTATCCAATTTTAAGGGTAAACGGGTTGGTTGGGCCGATACGATACCCGTAAACCGACGAGTTATCCTTCTTATTGATATTTAATGAGCTCTGGGTATTGATAAACATCTTACTTGTCCCATTTCGTTTATGCTTAAACTTAAGGAAATTTTAGTTTTGTTTGGGCAACTAGCCCGTCTAGAGGTTTCAATGGCTTTTGCTCAGTAGGGTTCTTAGTCCTTTTCATTTTCCTTAATTCTTTTTTTTAACAAGTACACTCCAGTACGAAGCAAAGGAAGGATGCCAAAGTTAATAATTCAAGTAAGGGACAAGTCTTTATTATTCCGATCAGAATAGACGGGCTTGCCTCGCTCCGGATGAACACCTTAAGCTTTTTTTTTTGTATTTTGGGTTGCTTTTTATTTATTTACCAAGAGTTATATATATATATATACTTCACATATTTGGAACTGCAATGACAAATGATTGATTGACGATAGATGAACGTATATTCAAACATGTATCTTGTATATACATTTTTATCACTTAACCAAAAGGTTAAATAATATATAGTCTCATATCTCATTTTAGAGCGTAACTTTAAAGGTTAAATTATTTTTGGTCTAATTATAAGTGTAAACACTAAAATTTAAGTAAGTATTTTGAGTTATAAATGTTAAATAATGTGAGGGCAGTTTAGTCTTTGTATCTACAGGTTGTTATTAGCCGTTAATAGTTGTTAGGGGGTTAGTTAGTTAGTTAAGATTGCACAATTAAGAGTAGTGTATAAATATATGTACTTAGCCTCCACTAATTGTTAAAAAAATACAGAATTTTAGCTTCTTTTTGTCTTCCTCTCTCTCTCTCTCTCAATGACTATGTCTTCTTCTTCCTAAAATCTTCTATGTAATCTCTCGGTAAATCACAACATAGTATCATAGCTTCTAAGCTCAGAAAGCTAGCTTACTTCTCGATCCAAATTACAAATTCTACTTCTTTATTTGTTCATTTATGTGTTCTGTCAAAAATTACAATTACCAGATTCGTGAAATCTTGAATCAACAAGAAAATGGCGATTTCTGATGAACAATTGGGGCAAACACCGGGAATTCAAATCACTTGTGACCAAGTGAATCAAAATGTTGGAAATCAAGCAACTAGCATTGACTATAATCATCCACTCTTCTTATCCCCTGCTGATGTAAGTGGTATTCAAATTATTTCGTTTCAATTGACTGGAATTGAGAACTATTCCATCTGGTTTAGGTCTATGCGAGTGTCTTTGCTAGGAAAAAATAAGTTGGGTATGGTTGATGGTACATGCAAGAAGGAGAAATTTCCAGAATCGATGTGGAATCACTGGGAAAGAGTCAATGCAATTGTGTTATCTTGGATTATGAACTCAGTGGCAAAAGGACTTCTTGGAGGAATTATGTATGCATCGAGTGCTCAGCTAGTTTGGGAAGACCTTTCAGAGAGATTCAACAAGGTTGATGGATCAAGAACCTATAATTTGCATAAGGAAATAGCAACCATATCACAAGGAACAACTTCTGTATTAGTTTACTTCTCAAGGCTAAAGGACTTATGGGAAGAATTTGAGGCATTATTACCTGCACCTGGGTGAGAATTTGTGGTGTACTTGCAGAAGTTGAAGTTATACCAATTCTTGATGGGCTTAAACGATTCAAACTCTCAAGATAGAAGCCAGATTTTGATGAGAAGACCCATTCCCACAATAAACAAGGCATATACATTAATTGTAAGTGATGAGGGGCAGAAATCTATTGCTGCAACCTCAGGAATTTTGGGTTCTAATCCTACAAGTAAATGAAAAATTATGAAGTTGCTATGTACTCGAAAGTTGGAGGATCAGAATCAGAACCAAAGGTTCAGAAGAAATTACAGTTTTTACTGTGAGGGGCAAATCAAAGAAAACTGTTATAAGATTGTGGGATATCCTATAGATTTCAAGAACAAAAGAAGAGAAAATGCTAGCACAAATGCAGCATACAATGTTAATCTACTACCAGAAAATGATCACTCTACTACTCAAGATCATCACCAACTGCCTATGTTCAATTATGAACAAAATACAAATGTGCAATATCATGTCTCCATTCCACCTTCGACAACCCCGGCATCGCCAACGTCACAGTTTTTGCGTGACAGTCCAGAATAGCATGACATGGAGACAACCAATCCATACCCAGGATTACATCGAAATCAACCACACTGAGCAACAAGAGATCAACTCTATTCTCCCGTCCCCAATAGTTACCACACATGACAGATACACACGGTCCAATATAATAGTGTCGCCCACCAACGTAGATACACGAACTGGTATAACTAAGGACTCACGGGACATATCGAGATAATAAGTAAAGTACGATGATACATATGAATAAGTAGAACCAGGGTCAAATAAAATAGAAGCTTCCCTGTAAAACACTGAAACAATACCTGTGATCACTGCATCTGAAGCAACGACATGTGGCCTGGCAAAAAAAGCATAGAACCGGGCCTGACCTCCACCTGATCGACCTCCCCCTCTTGGGCGACCCCTAGCTGACTGACCCCCACCCGAGCTGCCTGGGCGGGCAGCTAAGTAACTGGTGTTGAAGTCGTAGTCTGACTCCTCTGCTGCACTGAACCTCCCGAGCGACGAGGACACTGTCTCCACATATGCCCAAATTCCCCGCACTTAAAGCAACTCCCTGGTACTAGTGGTGGTGTGGACTGAATCGGACCCCGAGAACCAGAATAACTGCTAGAAGCACTCGGTGCAAATGAACCCTGAATTGAAGGGGCACAAGATGAATTATGGGCTGGAAGGGCACAAAGAGATGACTGACCCTGATGAGAACTATATGAATCATGACCGGATGAGGCACCACGGTGAACTCGATGACCCGTCTGAATGTGTCTGTAAGAACGAGCCCTACCGCGGTAAAACCGACCCCCTGAAGGAACACCGATGAAATCACCTGGACCATGAGGCCTCTTGGCCTCCATCTCTCCACGTTCCTGACTACGGACCATCTCTATCTACCAAGCAATGTCAACTACCTCATCAAAGGTAGCACCAGATACTCTCTCCCGAGTCATAAGTAACTGTAGATAATATGTGAGGCCATCAATGAACCTCCTAATCCTCTCCCTATCAGTGGGAACCAACCAAACTGCTTGACGAGCAAACTCAAAAAATCTCATATCGTACTGCATCACAGACATACCATCCTATCGAAGTGCTCAAACTGTCTGTGCAGCTCCTCTCTGCGAGAGTACGGCACAAACTTCTCGAAAAAGAGAACAGAGAACTCCTGCCTTGTAAGTGGTACTACACCGATCGACCTGCGCCTCTCATAAGCCTCCCACCATCTGAAGGCTGCCCTAGAAAACTGAAAAGTAGTAAACGAGACCCCACTAGATTCCAGAATACCGGCTGTACGCAGCATCTGCTCGCACTTATCCAGAAATACCTGAGCATCCTCTAACTTAGCATCGCTAAGTGATGGAGCTCGAAGCCTCCGAAATCTCTCAAGTCTCCTCTGCTCATCATCTGCCACAACAGGGACTACCGGGCCTGGAGCAACTGCAACTGGCTGGGCTGGTAGTGCCCCCGGTATTTGAAGTCCCTACACTACCTGATCTGGTGTACGGGCAACGGGGGTATGAGTACCTCCCCCGGCCTAAGAAGAGGCAGGTGCGGCCTGAGCTGAAACCACCTGAGCAAGGCCAATGCAAACTATCAATATATGTGTTAGTGCCTCCTGAAGGCCTTGAATCACAATAGGTGTTACTGGTGCCTGAGCTGGTCCTGTCGGCTCAGCTATATCTGGATTCTGCTCCTGAGCTTGAGCAACTGGTAGTGCTACAGGTGCTGCTCCAACTACCGTACGAGCTGCACCTCGACCTCTACCTCGGCCCCGTCCTCTACTATGGCCCCGACCTCTCACGGCCCTAACTGGCGGCACTAGTGGCTGACCGTCCGATCCAGTAATACATGTACTCACCATCTGTGAGAGAATAGAATAACAAAAAATTTAGTTCCCGAAATTAATAAATTTTCACGACAGAATACAAGAAAGTGAAGTTTTCCTAAGGGTTCAGCAACCTCTCGAAGATAAGTACAGACGTATTTGTACCGATCCGCAAGACTCTACTAAACCTACTCATGACTCGTGAGACCTATGTAACCTAGGCTCTGATACCAACTTGTCACGATCCAAAATCCTAACCTGTCGTGCTGGTACCTATCTCAATACTAGGCAAGCCGACACCATTAATAACCCACGATTTCCTTTAGGTTTGAAAATATAATGTTTAAACACAATCCAAAAATCTCGCAAATACCGATACAAACACTCCCAAAACCTAGTGTCACTGAGTTTATGAGCATCTATACATTACAAGTTTGGAAAACACGGTCTATAATGATCTGAGACCAAATATAATAAACAAGAGGATAAGGAAGGAGAGACAAGGTCTGCGAAACATAGAAGCTACCTCTGAATCTCTGAAATATCAACTGTGTGAAAGAATCAACACCCCCTGTGTCCGGGATCACCTGGATCTGCACACGAAGTGCAGGGTGTAGTATGAGTACAACCAACTCAGCAAGTAACAATAATAAATAAGGAACTGAAAGTAGTGACGAGCTTCTCAGCTAAGTCCAAATACATTACTTTCCAACATAAAATGGTAGGCATGCTTTCAAGTTCCACATTTAAAACTCCACAGTAATTTCATATCAAATTTGACTGAAACAGAAAATAATGTTTTTTCGAAATTTCCAAAATAGTGATATATGACAGCTGAAGTGCAACAATAATAATATCAATGCATCCTCTCAGAGTAACAGTCACTCAGTCCTCCCATTCACTCCAACCTCACAGTCACTCATTCCTCACAGTCACTCATTCCTCTCAATCACTCGGCATTCGCACTTAGTAGGTACCTGCGCTCACTGGGTGTATGTATAAACTCCAGAGGGCTCTTTCAGCCCAAGTGCTATATCAAGCCAATAATGGCATATAACAATGAAACATGCTACGACGCGCAGCTCGATCCCATAAATATCCTCACAATTGGGCCCTCGGCTCACTCAGTCATCAACCTCTCCAGTCTCTCGGGCTCAAGATGTCATGAAAATCAGCCCAAAAATGATAATATGATGTATCAATAAATAGCAACAGAGACTGAGATATGATATGAAATGGATGAACATGACTGAGTGTGAAATTACAATTTGAACATATAATTTAACCACATAAATGACTTCAGTGGGTACCAATAATAACAGCTTATGTCTAAGCATGATTTGTTTTAATACGACTCTTAGATCAATTTTCTCTAACACGTAGAGAATATACTGATATCAACAGATTATCCAGCTATACAGTTTCATGGAATTTTACCAAGTCACAATTCTTACAGTGCACGCCCACACGCCCGTCACCTAGCATGTGCGTCACCTCAAAACCAATCACATAACACATAATTCGGGGTTTCATACCCTCAGGACCAAATTTAGAACTGTTAATTACCTCAAACTGTGAAATTCTTTATTCCGCTATGCCTTGGTCTTGCGAATTGGCCTCCAAACGCCTCACATCTAGCCACAAATAATTTAATTCAGTCAATTTTATTGGAATTAATTCCATAAGAAAATACTAATTTTTCAATAAAATCCAAAATTTAGCTAAAACAATCGCCCGTGGGGCTCACATCTCGGAACCCAACAAAAGTTACAAAATCTGAAAGTTAATTCAACCACGAGTCTAACCATACCAATTTTACCAAAATCCGACCTCAACTCGATCTCCAAATCTTCAAATCTTATTTTCAAATCCCTAAGTTCAAATTCCCGATTTACACCTCAAAAACCTATAATCTAGTCGGAGTATTCGATGATAATTCAATATTATGGAGTAGAAATGATCACAAGTGACTTACCTCAAGATTTTCCGTGATTTCTCGCTCAAAAGTTGCCTCACCCGCTTTTGGAAATGTCAAAAATGACAAAACGTCTCGGACCCTTCTGTTTTGTACACTGCCCAGTGCTTTCGCACCTACGGCTCATTAAGCCACTTATGCGGTAAACGCTTTTGCGACCAATCTACTGCTTCTGCGGAGTTTTGTCCGCATCCGCGGACTTGCTTCTGCGGTCTTGCCCAGCTCCCCTCACCTCCGCTTCTGTGACTTTTGAGTCGCTTCTGCGGACTCGCTTCTGCGAGTTTCCGTCCGCTTCTATAGACCTTGCACACCTGTGATGCCCATAGCACTTCTGCGAGCTCGCACCTACGAGCCAAGTTCCGCAGGTGCAATTGCACCAACAATAAAAACACGAATTTGATCCGTTAACTACCTGAAACTCACCCGAGGCCCCCGGGACCTCAACCAATATATACCAACAAATCCTAAAACATCATACGAACTTAGTCGAGTCTGCAAATCACATCAAACAACACTAAAAACACGAATCACACATAAATTCAAGACTAATGAACTTAGAATCTTTCAATTTCTACAAACAACGCCGGAACCTATCAAATCACGTCCGATTGACCTCAAATTTTGCACACAAATCATAAATGACATAACCAACTTATCAAAATTTCCAGAATAAGATTTCGACCCGAATATCAAAAAGTCAACCCCTCGGTCAAACTTCCCAAAAATTCGACTTTTGCTATTTCAAGCCTAATTCCACTACGGACCTCCAAATAATTTTCCGAACACGCTCCAAAGTCCAAAATCACCATACGGAGCTATTGGAATTATCAGAATTCAAATCCGAAGTCGTTTACACATAAGTCAACATCCGGTCAACTTTTCCAAATTACGTTTTTAATTATGATACTAAGTGTCTCATTTCATTCTGAAATCCTTCTGGACTCGAACCAACTAATGCGGTAAGTCATACAACAACTGTAAAGAATAATTTAAGTAGTAAATGGGGGTAACATGATTATAATACTCAAAATGACCGGCCAAGTCGTTACATTCTCCCCCTCTTAAACAAATGTTCGTCCTCGAACGGGTTTAGAATTATACCTGGAGCCTCAAATAAGTATGGATATTTTCTCTGCACTGTGCTAAAATCCAAAACATGAGACGGATCCCTGACATGCTTCCAAAGCATAGATACATGAAACATTAGATGGACACTCGATAGACTAGGCGGCAATGCAAGTTCATAAGCCGCCTCTCCAATCTTCTTAAGCACCTCAAACGACCCAATATATCGATGGCTCAACTTGCCCTTCTTCCCGAACCTCAACACACCTTTCATGGGTGAAATCTTGAGCAGAACCTTCTCCCCAACCATGTAAGCAACATCACGGACCTTCCCGTCGGCATAACTCGTCTGTCTAGACTTTGCCGTGCGAAGCTGCTCCTGAATCAATTTAACCTTCTCCAAAGCATCCTGAACCAAATCAGTACCCAATACCCTAGTCTCTCCCGGCTCAAACCAATCCACCGGAGACCGGCACCGTCTCCCATACAAAGACTCATATGGAGCCATATGAATGCTCGACTGGTAGCTATTATTGTAAGCAAACTCTGCCAGTGGAAAAAATTGATCCTAACAACCCCCAAAATCAATGACACAAACGCATAGCATATCCTCCAATATCTGAATAGTGCACTCGGAATGTCCGCCCGTCTGAGGGTGAAATGTTGTACTTAACTGAACTTGTGTGCCCAATTCTCGCCGCACTTCTCTCCAAAACTATGATGTAAACTGCGTGCCCCGGTTCGAAATGATGGACACGGGCACCCCGTGTAGGCGAACAATCCCGCGGATATAAATCTCAGCTAACCGCTCCGAAGAATAAGTAGTACCAATTGGAATGAAATGCACGGACTTGGTCAACCGATCTACAATCACCCAAACAACATCAAACTTTCTCAAAGTACATGGGAGACCAACTATGAAGTCCATGGTAATATGCTCCCACTTCCACTCCAGAATTTCAAGTTTCTGAAGCAATCCGCTAGGTCTCTGATGCTCGTATTGCACCTGTTGACAATATAAACACCAAGCTACAAACCCAACTATATCTTTCTTCATTTTGATCCACCAATAGTGCTGTCTCAAGTCCTGATACATCTGTGCGGCACCTGGATGAATGGAGTACCGCGAACTGTGAGCTTCCTGGAGAATCAACTCACACAAACCATCTACATTAGGCACACATAGCCTGCCTTGCATCCGTAATACACCGTCATCTCCAATAGTGACTTCCTTGGTATCACCGCGCTGAACCGTGTCCTTAAGGACAAGCAAATGGGGATCATCATACTGGCGCTCTCTGATGCGATCATATAAAGAAGACTGAGAAACCACACAAGCCAAAACTCGACTCGGCTAAAAAATATCCAATCTAACAAACTGGTTGGCCAAGGCCTGAACATCCAAGGCTAACGGCCTCTCTGTTACCGGTAAGTATGCTAAGCTGCCCAAACTGTCCATCTTATGACTCAAGGCATCGGCCACCACATTGGCCTTTCCGGGATGATAGAGAATGGTGATATCATAATTCTTAAGCAACTCCAACCATCTCCACTCCTGCAAATTAAGATCTTTCTATTTAAATAGATGTTGTAGACTCCAGTGATCGGTATAAACCTCACAATGGACACCGTACAAATAATGCCGCCAAATTTTCAAGGCATGAACAATAGCTTCTAACTCAAGGTTGTGGACCGGATAAGTCTTCTCATTTACCTTTAATTGTCTGGGCGCATAGGCAATCACCCTACCGTCTTGCATCAGCACTGTGCCGAGACCAATACGCGATGCGTCACAATACACAGTATAAGACCCTGAACCTATAGGCAACACCAATATTTGGGCTGTAGTCAAAGCTGTCTTGAGCATATGAAAGCACTCTTCACACTCATCCGACCACCTGAACGGAGTAGCTTTCTGGGTCAATCTAGTCATAGGTGCCGCCATAGACGAGAAACCATCCACAAAGTGACGATAATAAAAGGTCAAGCCGAGAAAACTCCGAATCTCAGTAACTGAAGATGGCCTGGACCAACTCTGAACTGCCTCTATTTTCTTCGGATCCACCTTAATCCCTTCACTGGACACTATGTGTCGTAAGAATGCCACCAAACTAAGCCCGAATTCACACTTAGAGAATTTGGCATATAATTTCTCCTCTCTCAGCCTCTGTAATAAAATACCCACGTGTTGTTCATGCTCTTCCTGGATACGCGAGTACACCAGTATATCATCAATAAATACCACGGCAAATGAGTCAAGATACAGCTGGAATACGTTATTCATCAAGTGCATAAATGCTGCTGGGGCATTGGTTATCCCGAATGACATCACAAGAAATTCATAGTGACCATAACGAGTCCTGAATGCCGTCTTTAGAATATCGAAATCCCGAATTTTCAACTGGTGATACCCGGATCTCAAATCAATTTTGGAGAATACCCTCGCTCCCTGAAACTGGTCAAATAAGTCATCAATACGCTACAAAGGATATTTGTTCTTGATTGTAACTTTGTTCAGTTGCCTGTAAATGATACACATCCGCATAGTACCATCCTTCTTTTTCATAAATAGAGCCGGTGCACCCCAAGGCGACACACTAGGCCTAATAAACCCCTTATAAAGAAGTTCCTGAAGTTGCTCTTTTAATTCTTTTAACTCAGCTGGTCCCATACGATATGGAGGAATAGAAATGGGATGAGTGCCCGACTCTAAGTCAATATCGAAATCAATATCCCTGTTGGGTGGCATACCCAGCAGGTCTGCAGGAAATACATCTAGAAAGTCTCGCACAATCGGTACTGAATCTATAGTAGGAGTATCTACATCAACATCTCTCATAAAGGCCAAATATGACAAACACCCCTTCCCAGCCATACGTTGGGCTTTCAAATAAGAAATTACCATACTGGGAACATAATCTAGAGAACCTCTCCATTTGACTTTCGACAACCCTGACATCGCCAACGTCACAGTTTTTGCGTGACAGTCCAGAATAACATGACATGGAGACAACTAATCCATACCCAGGATTACATCAAAATTAACCATACAGAGCAATAAGAAATCAACTCTACTCTCCAGTCCCCCAATAGTTACCACACATGACCGATACACACGGTCCACAATAATAGTATTGCCCACCGGCGTAGATACATGAACCGGTGTAACTAAGGACTCACGGGGCATATTCGGATAATGAGTAAAGTACGATGATACATACGAGTAAGTAGAACCATGGTCAAATAATATAGAAGCTTCCTTGTGGTACACTGAGACAATACCTGTGATCACTACATCTGAAGCAATGACATCTGGCTTGGCAGGAAAATCATAGAATCGGGCCTGACCACTACCTGATCGGCCTTCCCCTCCTGGGCGACCCCTAGCTGACTGACCCCCACCCCGAGCTGGCTGGGCAGGTGGAAAAGTAACTGGTGCTGAAGTCGTAGTCTGACTCCTCTACTGCACTATCTCCACAAATTCCTCGCACTCATAGCAGCTCCCCGGTACTAGTGGTGGTGCGAACTGAATCAGGCCTCGAGAACCAAAATAACTGCTAGAAGTACCCGGTGCAAATGAACCCTGAACTGTAGGGGCACGGGACAAACTCTGGGCTGGAAGGGCACTGATAGATGACTGGCCCTGATGAGAACTATATGAACTATGGCCGGATGACGTACCACGGTGAACTGGACGACCCGTCTGAGCGTGTCTGTAAGAACAACCCCTATCGCGGTAAAACTGAACCCCTGAAGGAACACTGCCAAAATCACCTAGACCACGAGGTGTCACGACCCAAAATTTCCCACCTACAGGACCGTGATGGCGCATAACATTTCACTTACTAGGCAAGCCAACGTTAGAGAATCATTAACCAATTTCTTATTTCCATTGAGTAATTAACAATAATTAACTAAGATGAAATATAATAAGTGCGGAATATCATAAAACTGTATTAATTACTACCACCCGGATCTGGAGTCACAATTCACGAACATTCTAGAATTTACTACAAATAATAATCTGAAAGAAATACAATTGTCTGAATGAAAGAAACAGTAGAACAAAAAAGATAAGCGGGGACTTCAAGGTCTGTGAACGCCGACAGATCTACCTTGAGTCTCCGGACAGCGGACCAATAGCAAATTCTCGATCAACCTGAACCGGTATCAAAGTTTGCACAGAAAGTGCAGAGTGCAGCATCAGTACAACCGACCCCATGTACTGGTAAGTGTCGAGCCTAACTTTGACGAAATAGTGACGAGGCTAAGGCAAGGCACCTACAAATCAACCCGTACAATTTAACAATGTATAAACAAATAACAGAAATGAAGAATTAAATAGGAAATGTCGGGAGGGGAACATACTGAGGGGAATACAAGATAAAGAACAACAACATGATCACCGGAGTAGTCAATATATCATGAATCAACATGAATAGTGAATACAGTAAGGAAAAATGCACGGCATCACCCTTCGTGATTGTACTCTCAATCTCACCATAAAATAAATAGAAACGGCACGGCATCACCCTTCGTGCATTAACTCTCATATCATGGCACGACATCACCCTTCACGCATTAACACTCACAATATGGAACGACATTACCCTTCGTGCATTAACACTCACAATATGGCACGGCATCACCCTTCGTGCATTAACACTCACAATATGGCATAACATCACCCTTCGTCTATTAACACTCTCCCTTACCGTAATGCAATGCATAAATATCAACAAGGAGATAGAATAACAAGTACAAACCTTACTTCAACATTTGGTTCCATAACATCAATCTCAACTTTGAAATAAAAATTCAATTATCACCAGAAAATCCGTAAACATGATAAGAACGATAAATTGAACAACACTAGTATAACACATCGCAATTAGGCTTAGGAATGAGACAATATAAGAAAAACTGAGAAACATGGAAAACAGGTAAATTGGCTGCGCATAAGTACTCATCACCTCACATATACGCCGCTCACATGAATTTCACTTAGCAAGTAATCTAAGGATCCTAATTCCCTCAAGTCAGGGTTAGACACAACACTTACCTCGCTCCAAAGGCCACTTAATTCTCAATCACAGTTTTTCCTTTGGAATTCACCTCCAAACCACTCTTATCTATTCAAAAATGACTCAATAATATCAACCCCAAACCCACTTGGTCAAAACCCGAGGTTCGGACCAAAATCCTTTTACCCATTCACCCCCGAGCCTGAATATGTAATTAGTTTTGGAATCCGACCTCGAATTGAGGTCTAAATCCCCACATTTCCTAAATCCCTAGTTTCTATCCAAAACCCCTAATTCTACAATGAAAACCTTAGATTTTAGGTTGAAATCTTTTAAAATGTAGTGAAAGATTGAAAAAAACCAGTTTAAAATCACTTACCTATGATTTGGGGAAGAAATGGTCTTTGGAAATCGCCTCTTGTGTTTTAGGTCTTGAAAATTTGGGAAATGAATGAAAATGCTCGTCCAAAAGTCATTTTGATCAGCTGCAGATGTCGTATTTGCGACCTGAGCTTCGCAAATGCGAAGCTCGCAAATGTGAAGCCCTTCACACTTCTGCTGCCTTCGCAAATGCGACCTTGAATCTTCACAAATGCGACTAAATGATCGCATTTGCGATCACTGCCCTTCCCCGACTCCCTTCGCAAATGCAAAAGAAAACTCGCAAATGCGAAAACTATTGGCCCAGCTTCTCTTCGCATTTGCGATGAGAAGCTCGCAAATGCGAACCTCTCAGAGGTCGCAATTGCGATGCCTGATCTCGCAAATGAGAGATCAGAGGCTTGCAATAATATCAGATGCACAAGCAGTATTTTCCAGGCCAAATCTCACTCCGTAGCCTATCTGAAACTCACCCGAGCCCTCGGGGCTCTAAACCAAAAGTGCACAAAAGTATAAAAATATCATACGAACTCGCTCGTGCGATCAAATTGCCACAATAACACCTAGAACGACAAATTTAGCACCAAACCAAATGAAATTCTCAAGAACACTTTAAAATTCATATCTTCTCAACTGGACGTCCGAATCATGTCAAATCAACTCCGTTTCTCACCAAATTTCATAGACAAGTCTTAAATATCATAATGAACCTGTACTGGGCTCCGAAACCAAAATATGGACCCGATACTAATAATACCAAATATCAATCAATTCTTAAAAACAAATAATTTTCAGACTTTTAATTTTCATCAAAAATTCATAACTCAAGCTAGGGACCTCCGAATTCAATTCCGGGCATATGCCCAGGTCCCATAATTCGATACGGACCTACCGAGACCGTCAAAACATGGATCGGGGCCCGTTTACCAAAAATATTGACCAAAGTCAACTAAAATCAACTTTTAAGGCATAAATTCTTATTTTCATCAATTTTCAACATAAAAGCTTTCCGGAAACCTGTCCGGACTGCGCACATAAATCGAGGAGGGTAAAAATGAGATTTTTAAGGCTTAAGAGCGCAAATTCGAGTTCTAAAACATAAGATGACCTTTTAGGTCATCACATTCTCCACCTCTAAAACAACCGTTCATCCTCGAACAGATATAGAAAAGTAACTGGGCTGGTGAAAAGGTGGGGATATATACTCCACATATCGGACTCGGACTCCCAAGTTACTGCCTCAATAGGCTGACCTCTCCACTTCACTCGAACTGATGGGTAACTCTTTGATCTCAACTGGCGAACTTGCCGAGCTAGAATTGCCACCGGCTCCTCCTCGTAAGTCAAATCCTTGTCCAACTGGACAGAGCTGAAATCTAACACATGGGATGGATCACCATGATCTTTCCGGAGCATAGACACATGGAACACCGGATGAACCCCTGATAAACTAGGTGGCAATGCAAGCTTGTAGGCTACTCCACCCACCCTTTCAAGAATTTCAAAGGGTCCGATTTACCTAGGGCTCAACTTGCCCTTCATTCCGAACCTCATTACACCTTTCATAGGTGAAACCCAGAGCAATATTATTTCTCCAACCAGGAATGCAATATCACGAACTTTACGGTCGGCATAACTCTTTTGCCTAGACTGAGCTGTGCGAAGTTGATCCTGAATAATCTTGACCTTATCCAAGGCATCTTGTACTAAGTCTGTGCCCAACAACCGAGCCTCTCCCGGCTCGAACTAACCAACTGGAGATCGGTATCGCCTTCCGTATAATGCCTCATATGGAGCCATCTGAATGCTCGACTGGTAGCTATTATTATGAGCAAACTCCACAAGTGGCAAGAAATGATCCCAAGAACCTCCAAAGTCTATAACACAAGCGCGGAGCATATCTTCCAATATCTGAATAGTGCGCTCTGAATGTCCGTCTGTCTGTGGGTGAAATGTTGTACTCAACTCCACCCGCGTGCCTAACTCACGCTATACAACCCTCCAAAAATA
Source organism: Nicotiana otophora (assembly GCA_000715115.1). Classification (NCBI taxonomy): domain Eukaryota; kingdom Viridiplantae; phylum Streptophyta; class Magnoliopsida; order Solanales; family Solanaceae; genus Nicotiana; species Nicotiana otophora. The sequence goes on from AWOL01S0002156.1 coordinate 312,185, forward strand.
TGAGGTAAACTGTGTACCTCGATCTGAAATAATAGACACGGGCATCCCGTGAAGGCGGACAATCTCACGAATGTAAATTTCAGCTAACCTCTCTGAAGAATAGGTAACTGCCACTGGAATGAAATGTGCTGACTTGATCAACCTGTCAACAATGACTCAAACTGCGTCAAATTTTTTCTGAGTCCATGTAGGCCCAACAACAAAATCCATAGTGATACGCTCCCACTTCCACTCGGGAATTTCTAACTTTTGAAGCAAACCACCAGGTCTCTGATGCTCATACTTAACTTGCTGACAATTCAGACACCGAGCTACATATGCAACTATATCCTTTTTCATTCTCCTCCACCAATAATGCTGCCGTAAGTCCTGATACATCTTGGTGGCGCTCGGATGAATAGAATACCGGGAATTGTGGGCCTCCTCAAGAATGAACTCACGAATTCCATCCACATTAGGCACACAAATATGACCCTGCATCCTCAAAACTCCATCATCTCCAACAGTAACCTGCTTGGCACCATCGTGCCGCACTGTGTAAGCTAGAACCCGACTAGGTTCTGAAACATCTAACCTCACGAACTGATTAGCCAAAGTCTGAACATCTGCAGCTAATGGCCTCTCACCAACCGGAGTATACGCAAGACTGCCCATACTCACAACTTTTCTACTCAAAGCATCGGCCACCACATTGGCCTTTCCGGGGTGATACAAAATGGTGATATCACAGTCTTTCAACAACTCCAACTATCTTCTCTGCCTCAAATTAAGATCTTTTGTTTGAACAGATACTGAAGGCTGCGATGATCAGTAAATACCTCACACGATACACCGTAGAGGTAATGCCTCCAAATCTTCAGCACATGAACAATGGCTGCCAATTCTAAGTCATGAACATGATAATTCTTCTTGTGAACTTTCAACTGTCGCGATGCATATGCAATTACCTTGCCATCTTGCATTAATACTGTACCAAGACCAATGTGAGATGCGTCATAATATAACATATACGATCCTGAACCTGTGGGTAATTCCAACACTGGCGCCGTAGTCAAAGCGGTCTTGAGCTTCTGAAAGCTCAACTCACACTCGTCTGACCATCTAAATGGGACATATTTCTGGGTCAATCTGGTCAATGGGCTTGCTATAAATGAAAACCCTTCCACGGACCGACGTTAATAACCTGCTAAACCTAGAAAACTCCGGATCTCTGTAACTAAAGTAGGTCTAGGCCAATTCTGAACAATCTCAATCTTCTTAGGATCCACCTTTATGCCTTCTGCCGATACAACATGCCCCAAAAAGGCAACTGAGTTTAAACAAAACTCACATTTTGAAACTTGGCATATAACTGATTATTCTTCAAGGTGTGAAGCACACTTTGAAGATGCTGTTCATGTTCCTCTCGACTGCTGGAGTAAATCAAGATATCATCAATGAATATAACCACAAAAGAATCCAAATAAGGCTTGAACACCCGATTCATCAAATCCATAAATGCTGNAACCCTTCCACGGACCGACGTTAATAACCTGCTAAACCTAGAAAACTCCGGATCTCTGTAACTAAAGTAGGTCTAGGCCAATTCTGAACAATCTCAATCTTCTTAGGATCCACCTTTATGCCTTCTGCCGATACAACATGCCCCAAAAAGGCAACTGAGTTTAAACAAAACTCACATTTTGAAACTTGGCATATAACTGATTATTCTTCAAGGTGTGAAGCACACTTTGAAGATGCTGTTCATGTTCCTCTCGACTGCTGGAGTAAATCAAGATATCATCAATGAATATAACCACAAAAGAATCCAAATAAGGCTTGAACACCCGACTCATCAAATCCATAAATGCTGTCAACCCAAATGACAACACTAGGAATTCATAATGCCCATACCGAGTACGAAAAGCTATTTTAGGGACATCAGATGCCCTAATCTTCAACTGATGGTAACCAGACCTCATAATTATTTACCCAAATTAACGATTCATATTTAACATCACCTGGGCGGGCACCTATCTCATAGGTTAAAACTCAATAATTACAACACGAATTTGGCAAGTATGCACAGAGAATTTCATACAAATTATTTTTTTCAAATAAGCCTAGTAGGCATGACTCCCTATTCGTACCATAGTACAAATTTAATTTTTTTTTACAAGGGAGAATTTAAACACAAGAATTTTTATCACAAGGATATCGTCCTTATATAACTTCCACCGCAGCTCATAGGCCGGTTTAAACATATCAATTTATTTTAAAATACGAGGACCTCAGCCTCAATTCTGAATCACAAGTAATATGCACATCTTGCCAATCGAAACTTTCCACTTTCTCCTTTTAAATAACTTTCATTAAATAAAATCATAACACATAATGAACACCACACCGGTAGGGCATATAATTCATAATTTGTAATTAATTATCTGGAAATACATCAAAACATGTCGAAATAAGTACCAGAAAGGCACCTTTAGCCTCACAGATCTTATTAGAGTTCATCATGGAATGATAGGTGTAGTTATCTCCATAAAACCTCCCAACAAAAGTAAACACATAAGTAGATTATAGAATTACGAAGCTCACTTATAAGTGGAGCACAATAGGAGGACTCGTCTTGATACTCAGAACCGAATTAAGTTAAGAAAATTATTCCTTTATTTTAAATCGAGGTCGTACCTATAACGACACCATCTGATGTAACGACCTCCACCATACCATAAAATAAATATAGCAACAGTTGGGTCTCCACCTCTAGGACGCCTTCTACCCGCCTGTCCTCCACCCTTAACTGATTGCGTGGGTGGTGTAGTAACTGCAATGGGGCACGTAGCCTGAGTGCTTTGATGAAATATGCCTCTTCCAAGTTTGGGACAATTTTCTCATGATTCCTAGTATCGCCGTATTCATAACAACCCTTTTGCGGGTTTGGTTGCTCATATTGAGTCTGTGCTAGATAACTGGAATAACCATTTGTAGGAACTCATGTCGGTGGTGCATTACAATAACTTACTGTAGCACCCGGGTAATCCAATGTGCGGACTGGGCTGGCCTACTGCCCGAGCCCCCGCCATAATGATTTATACTCGCAGAGTAGAATCCACTGAATCCCCCAGAAGCTCGAGATGTCTTGGTCTCCTTAGTTTCCTTTTTTTTTCTCACCCCGAAAATGTTCTAATATCTTGGCACTTTCTACCACTAGCGGAAATGAATTATTAGCCTGTAGCTCCCGAGTCGTACCAAATTTTACAATTATAATTGGGTCCTTCAATAAGTTTGTGGACTCGCTCTCTGGCTGTAGGAAGCAAAGTAGGAATATGACGGGCTAACTTATTGAACCTGATGGTATATTATGACACCGTCATGGTGACCTGACGTAACTGTCAAACACTATGCGCCACATATTACGAAAAGTCCAGGAACAAACTTTTTCAAAAGCGTTTATGAGAACTGAGCCAAGTAGGCGGTGTTGCATTGGCTGGTCTGCCCTCTTCATAAGCTTGCCACGGATACCTGTGCAGAATTGCCTCTCCCAAGTCCAATTTCTTCTTTTGTTATGCTGACTCAACACTGTTGAGCTAACCTATTTCTTAACATACTCTTCGATTCTTCTCAGAGGTAACCCTTACCCCTATTTATACACAACGATCACAAAAGTAGAGCTCTATACGGACAAATCTTGGCATAAACCACATAGTCCAGAATCTCGTCAACCACTATACTTCCTTCGAAGCATCCCAAAATCCGCAACCATGACGTCCACGCTGAGTAGATCTTCTGTAAATTTAAAGTTCTTTCTCTAACTCCTTTGTTACTGAAGTATAGGATTATTAAGTAGGCGGACATACCGCAAGTACCAACCTTATCCTCTACAAAATCTCAGGCCTTAAACATAATATGACCTTTTGGGTCATCACACGAGGCCTCTTGGCCTCCGTCTCTCCACGTTCCTAACTACGGACCATCTCTATCTGCTGAGCAATGTCAACTACCTCATCAAACGTAGCACCAGATACTCTTTCCCGAGTCATAAGTAACCGTAGCTGATATGTGAGGCCATCAATGAACCTCCTAATCCTCTCCCTATCAGTGGGAACCAACCAAACTGCGTGATAAAATCTCATCTCGTACTGCATCATAGATATGTCATCCTGCTGAAGTTGCTCAAACTGTCTATGCAGATCCTCCCTATGATACTGCACGAACTTCTCCAAAAAGAGAACATAGAACTTCTTCCATGTAAGTGGTACTGCACCGACCAGCTTGAGCCTCTCATAAGCCTCCCACCATCTGAAGGCAGCCTGAGAAAACTAAAAAGTAGTAAACGAGACCCCGCTAGTCTCCAGAATACCCGTTGTCCGCAGCATCTACTAGCACTTATCCAGAAATCCCTGAGCATCCTCTGACTCAGCACCGATAAATGATGGAGGTCGAAGCCTCCCAAATCTCTCAAGTCTCCTCTGCTCATCATCTGCCATAACAGGGACTACCGGGGCCAGAGCAACTGCAACTGGCTGGGCTGGTAGTGCCCCCGGTATTTGAAGTCCCTACACTACCTGATCTGGATTACGGGCAATAGGGGTAGGAGTACCTCCCCTAGCCTGAGAAGTGGCAGGTGCGGCCTTGAGCCGAAACCACCTGAGCAAGGCCAGTGCAAACTGTCAATATCTGTGATAGTGCCTCTTTATCACAATAGGTGAAGTTGGTGCCTGAGTTGGTCCTGTCGGCTCAGCTATATCTGGATTCTGCTACTGAGCTGGAGCAATTGGGGGTGCTACAGGTGCTGCTCTAACTACCGTACGAGCTGCACCTCGACCTCTACCTCGGTCCCGACCTCTCACGGCCCTAACTGGCGGCACTGGTGGCTGACCGTTCGATCCGGTAGTACGTGTACTCACCATCTGTGAGAGAATAGAATAACGAAAATTTAGTTCCCGAAATCAACAAATTCGCATGATATACAAGAAAGTGAAATTTTTCTAAGGGTTCGGCAGCCTCTCGAATATAAGTATAGACATCTCCGTACCAATCCTCAAGACTCTACTAAACCTGCTCATGACTCGTGAGACCTATGTAACCTAGGCTGTGATACCAACTTGTCAAGATCCAAAAACCTAACATGTTGTGATTGCGCCTATCTCAATACTAGGCAAGCCGACACCATCAATAACCCACGATTACCTTTGAGTTTGAAAATATAATGTCTAAACACAATCTAAAAATCTCGCAAATACCGATACAAACACTCCCAAAACCTGGTGTCACTGAGTACATGAGCATCTATACATAACAAGTCTGGAAAACACGGTCTATAATGACCTGAGACCAAATATAATAAACAAGAGGATAGGAAAGGAGAGACAAGGTCTGCAAAACATAATAGCTACCTCTGAATCTCCGAAAACTTAACTGTGAGAAGGAATCAACACCCCTTGTGTCCGGGATCACCTGGATCTGTACACGAAGTAGAGGGTGTAGTATGAGTACAACCAACTCAGCAAGTAACAATAATAAATAAGGAACTGAAAGTAGTGACGAGCTTCTCAGCTAAGTCCAAATACAGTACTTTCCAACATAAAAGGGTAGGCATGCTTTCAATTTCAATATTTGAAACTCCACAGTAATTTCATAACACATTTGACTGAAATAGAAAATAATATTTTTCCGAAATTTCCAAAATAGTGCTATATGACAACTGAAGTGCAGCAATAATGAAATCAATGCATCCTCTCAGAGTAACCGTCACTCAGTCCTCCCATTTAATCCAACCTCACAGTCACTCTTTCCTCACAGTCACTCATTCCTCACAGTCACTCATTCCTCTCAATCACTCTGCACTCGACACTCTCACTCATTAGGTACCTATGCTCACTGGGGGTATGTATAGACTCCGGAGGGGCTCTTTCAGCCCAAGCGCTATATCAAGCCAATCATGGCATATAACAATGAAACATGCTGCGGCACGCAACTCGATCTCATAAATATCCTCATAATTAGGCCCTCGACCTCACTCAGTCATCAACCTCTCTAGTCTCTCGAGCTCAAGATGTCATGAAAATCAGCCCAAAAATGATAATATTATGTATCAATAAATAGCAACAGAGACTGCGATATGATGTGAAATGAATGAGCATGACTGAGTGTGAAATTACAATTTGAACATATAATGTAAGCACAGAAATGACCTCGGTGGGTACCAATAATAACAACATATGTCTAAGCATGATTTATTTTAGTACGAGTCTCGGCTCAATTTTCTCTAACATGTAGAGAATGTACTGATATCAACAGATTATTCAACTACACAGTTCCATGGAATTTGACCAAGTCACAATTCCTACGGTGCACGACCACATGCCCGTCACCTAGCATATGCGTCACCTCAAAACCAATCACATAACACATAATCCGGGATTTCATACCCTCAGGACCAAATTTAGAACGGTTACTTACCTCAAACCGTACAATTCTTTATTCCTCTATGCCTTTGCCTCGCGAATTGGCCTCCAAAAGCCTCGAATCTAGCCACAAATAATTCAATTCAGTCAATAAAATTTATTAAAATTAATTCCATATATAAATACTAATTTTTCAATAAAATCTGAAATTTAGCTAAAACAATCGCCCGTGGAGCCCACATCCCAGAACCCGAAAAAAGTTACAAAATCCGAAAGCTCATTCAACTACGAGTCTAACCATACCAATTTTACCAAAATCCGACCTCAACTCAACCTCCAAATCTTCAAATCTTATTTTCAAATCCCTGATTTACACCTCAAAAACATGTAATCTAGTCGGATTATTCGATGATACACTCCTAAGTCCAAAATAACCATACGGAGCTATTGGAATCATCAAAATTCAAATTCGAGGTCGTTTACACATAAGTCAACATCCAGTCAACCTTTCCAACTTAAGTTTTTAATTATGAGACTAAGTGTCTCATTTCACTCCGAAATCCTTCCGGACCTAAACCAACTAACTCGGTAAGTCATAAAATAACTGTAAAGCATGACTTGAGCAGTAAATGGGGGAACGGGGTTATAATACTCAAAACAATCGGCCAGATCGTTATAATATCCTAGGAAATTCATGATGTATTCGAGAAAAAAAATCTAAAACAAAGCTGAAGTCCCATTCAATTCATATAATTTCATCGACTACCCTCTTACTAGCACGCCTACCAACTAGAATGAGAACAATTAGACTAACCCTAAAAAAGAACAATCACTCGAGAAAGCGTCCCCCTTTCTACCTTTCTTGCTTGATTCGTCTTTCATCCCAGTGTCTTATCCGGATTGAATGTATACTGTCCCCTTATCAGACTAAGGGTTTTGATCGAATATTCCTCTCTCTACCTGAGTTCGTATTGTTTACTTTTTATAGCTAATATACATAGATGATATACCGATAATACACGATTATATACATATTATATATGGATTATATATAAATTACACATCCTTCAATTTTTTAATTTAAGTGGTTGGGTGAGCACCTATTTAGGTTTATTAGATAAAGCCAAAAGACAAATATGAAAGAATTTCAACCAAAGACTAAAAATATAAATAAAGTTCTTATGTGGACAATTTCTATTAAAACTCATCCTTTTATAGAGAAATAAATTAATTTTTTGTAACAAAATAAAAAAGACATAAAATATGATAAAAGAAAATAAATATAGAAAAAAATGTATGAAAAATCTAAAAACCAGAAATGAGAGATGATAACAAATTTCTTCTTCTGTTTCATCTTTGTTGAGTATAAAAATTTGAAAGCTGATCTCATGGATTTTAAATATTTTTTTCAACTCAAATATATAGATTAAAAGATAAGGTTATCTTAGAATAATTTTTTAATTTACATTGTGTGTCGTTTTAAAAAAATTACTATTACTAACAAACTGATATGATATTCGAATTTGAATTTAAATACAATTTGAGTAGTTTGCATTGAGGTTAAGCCAAGTATGGTGTCGAGGAAAAACTACTTGGCAGTTTTAAGATAATATATGCAATGTTATATAATAACAATCAACTAATTTAACATTTAATGATTCAAAGAACAAAAAATCTGTAAACATTGCATATTCAAAATTTAAAATCTGTAGCTAGAGATATCGATAAACTCAAAACGGAATCATACTAAAATAAAGTTTCACCGGCTAAAGAATCATTTAAATTTTTTGATAGCCGATTAAAATAGATTTTAAATTAAGGATAATATCTTCACTTGCATAATTATAAAGATAATCGTTATTGAAATATATATAAAGTTTTAGAAATTAAAATTTCAAAATAGAAATATTTTTTGAAGGATAATAACATACCAAATAAGAGTTCACGTCATAGCAAAAGAGTCACGTCATAACCAAAGAGTCGTTCATATTGCGTCAACCTTTGTGCTTTGCCATAAATACGAGTTGTTATTTCACTTTGTGGCTATTAGGTTCCAATGACACCAATGAGGATGATGCAAAAATAAAATTATCACTACGAGATTTGAGAAAATGTTAGTATTTTTCATTTAGTGTTTCTTAATTAATATCTAACGATTATCTATAATTATCTAGAAGGTTTAAATTTTAAGGTTATTTACGTATAATTTAAATAACCCATATATTTAGCATGATTAATGTCAAATATCAAAATGGAGTCATACTGGGGGGAAATAATTCACTAGCTAAATAATTTTTTAAATACTTATATGTCACGACCCAAAATTCAAGTAGCCGTTATGGTACCTAACCTCACCCACTAGGTAAGCCCAATAACAATAATTCGATTTAATTAATATTTAACTGACTCTAATTCACTCCCCAAGAACTGGTAGTACAAATCATGAGCTTCTAAAATTAGAAATTACAAAGCTTGTACGAAATAAATATATCTTTTGTTCGAAATGTACATAAACACATTTTTATAAATCTAAGGCTACCATAAACAAGAGTCAGCTACAAGCAGAACGCAGGTACATCTTCATATCCACCTCCCAACGAACACAGCAACATCAGCAGCCAACATCTTCACGCAAGGTGCAAAAGTGTAGTATGAGTACAACCGACCTCATGTACTCAATAAGTAACAAACCTAACCTTAGGTTGAAAGTAGTGACGAACTTGTACCAAGTTCAGAGTCCAACTCCAATAACCAACATCAGTTCATAACAACATAACGCAAGTAATAACAGAAGTAACTCAAAGATAAAATGCTCAGCTTAATCTTGATTTCTGAAAATAGTTCCGTCGTTCAAGTATATCAGTGAAAACCCAAACCGTTCACCGAAGTTGTCAAAATATGAGTATGTTTGAAAACAATAGTTTTTCTAAAAATCCTTTCAATAATAATTAAGATGTCTCATTTTCTTTCCAGATAACTAGTGAAAAATGCATCACTCTGCCCATATGCCAAAATGTGTGAGAAGTCATGAATGACGTTATACCATACAACATGAGAAAAATGCATCTCTGTGCCTGTATATCAAATGTGCATGTCAATGCAATGCAACTCACTGATAAAATCATATGCATACTCTCAGAGTATAATTTTACTCAGTCCTCCCAGTCACTCAGTCCTTACAGTCACTCAGTCCTCACAGTCACTCAGTCCTTCCAATCGCTTGGCACTCAGCACTCGCACTCAGTAGGTACCTACGCTCACTGGGGGTATGTACAGACTCCGGAGGGGCTCCTTCAGTCCAAGCTCTATAATCTGCACGGACAACTCACTTGCTATAGTATCAATATCTGTATCCGTACGGAAAACTCACATGCTATAATAAATAAATCTGGTCTGCTGCGGCGTGCAGTCCGATCCCATAATAAATGAGCTGTAAATGGGGGGAACGGGGCTGTAATACTCAAAACGACCTGTTGGATCGTTACATTAGATAGCCGACTAAAATGAGTTTTGAATTAAGGATAATATTTTCACTTCCATTATTATAAAAATAATTATTATTAAAAATAAAGATTTAGAAATTGAAATTTCAAAATAGAAATATTTTTTGAAAGATATCAACACACCAAATAAGGGTTCAAGTAATAGTGAAAGAGTCAAGTCGTATCCAAAGAGTCATTCATAGTTTCAACCTTTGATTATTTTGCCATAAATATGAGTTATTATTTTGCTTCCTGACTACTTTTAGGATACAATGACATCGGCGAGAATGGTACTAAAAAAAATGGAATTATAATTAGGAGATTAAAAAAATAGTTAATCTTTTTTACGTAGTATTTCTTAATTAATATTCTAATGATTATCTATATTTATCTAGAAGGTTTAAATTTTAAGATATTTACATATAATCCAAATAACTCAAATATTTGACATGGTTAGTGTCCGCGCATTTGCGCGGTTGCTAATACTAATTATATTAAAAGGAGAGTAGTATGCATTGTGGTTAAGTCAAGTGACAAGCTAAAAAGAAGCCACTTGGCAATTTTAGGACAACATTAATAATTAAAAATTATAAATAGAACATGATTAATGGAAGTAGTTGAATGAAATAGATCTTAGACATAATCTAACTAGATCTTAGAAAAATCGATATCTATATCTATTTATATATTGATCCACTTATAGATTTTCTTCTATATTAGCTAGAAATATGAAGGTAAACAATTAATTAAAAAACTATAATAGAAAAAGATAAAAGTATAGAAAGACGTAAATTGAGATACCTATGATTATTTATACTTTGGAATAAGTTAAAATATAAGATAAAACTAAAATTTACTTAAGATATTAAAGATTTGATGACTTTAAAAATTAAAAAATTTCAAGCATCAAAATAAGATCCTACATAAAATATACAAATTATTTATAAGGTAAGAAAAAAAATCAAATAATCATTAAAATATATTAATAACAAGAATAATAAAGTCATATTAATATTGAAAAATCGGGAAAACGAATATTTTATACATAAATAAATATTTCTTATATAATTAAAAAATTTAAACTTAATAAGAACAAATCTTAACCACTCGGATAAATGACAAATGGATTACTGTCCGAAAGAATATAGATAAAGTATAGCTAATTCTCTCTCTCTCTCTCTCTCTCTCTATATATATATATATATATATATATATAGATAAAGTATAGCTAATTCTCTCTCTCTCTCTCTCTCTATATATATATATATATATATATCAAATTATGCGTTTAATTTTAAATATAAACAATTTATAGGGAGGATATAGATATCTATATCTATATTATATTAAAAAGAGGGAAGTCAAGCTTAATATTAAGCTAAGTGACGTACTGGAAAAAAGTCACTTGGTACTTTTAGGACAAAATCTAAAAATATTTAGAAAAACTCTAATAAGAATTACGGCAAATCAGATTTGATCAAATTTAATTTAAAGGTATAAATCAATCAAAATTGACTCCTATTTTCATTGTAAATAGATTTCAAAACTTTCCAAAAAATAAGAATTTCTATTTTAGTAATTATTTACTAACCGCATGATTTATTTTCTTCCATTTCATAATTTGAGATAAATGTTTTTTATAAAACATATGGTATGAAAAATCACACTTTGAAATATGAGCAATAGAGTCAAGGTTACTATTGAAATAATTTTTATATTTATTTGTATCCTATTAGAATGAGTATGGTAAAAATAGATATTAAATTTAAACAAGCCAATGAAAAGTCACACGACAATATAATAATATTAAGTATAGAATAATATAATAGCAAAGCTAAGGAACAAATAGAGAAAAAAATCAAAAATTTTATCATACAAAAGAAGAAGGATAAAACTTATATAAATTTGAGATGAGAAAGTTTTGTTTAAGTATGATAAGAAATGACATGGATGGGGATAAGGCCACATAACTAAAGTCTAATAGATAAAAGAAAAAATTAAAAATATTGAATAATAAAAATAAATTAGAGATAACGTGAGAATATTTATACAAAAGAAGAAGGATAAAACTTATTTAAATTTGAAATGAGAAAGTTTTGTTTAAGCATGATAAGAAATGACATGCATGTGGATAAGTTCACATAACTAAAGTCTAATAGATAAAAGAAACAATTAAAATATCTAATAATAAAAATAAATTAGAGATAATGTGAGAATATTTATAGTAAGAATTACTTTAGAAATAAAATAAACTAAGTATTCAATATGTAAAAATATTAGTGATAAATTTAAACTATTTAAGAATTTCAATCAATAGTTAAAAATAAAACAAATATTTAATTTAACATAAAAAATCACTTATCTATCTATATTATATTAAAAATAGTAGTGGATAAAAATATTAAATAAAGTGTAAAGTTAATTAAAAAAATCACATGGAAACGTGATAATATTACATATTAGATAATGTTGTAGCAAAAGTAAGAAAAATAATTAAAATTCACAATAAAAATTATTAAAAAGAAAAGAGAAAGACTATTTGAACTTGAGAATAAAAAGTTCTTAAAGTTATGATGAGGGCACTCAAAATACGGATATGACCAAAATATTAAAGTCTTGATAGATAAAGAAAAAATAATTTGATACCAAATTAAAAAAATTAAATATACTAAATAAATATCTCATGTAGGTAATTTTACTAATGAAAATTAAAAGCCAATTCATATCTTGAAGCAAAAAAAGAAAAGAAAAACTAATTGCACGTAATACAAAAAATAACTATAAGAAAATTCAATAGATTTGAAACATTATAAAAGAACTTATGTATTAATTTGTAGACTAATTAAAAGTTATATTTAAATAAAATATAATTATTTTTAGTATATGTAAAATATTTATGTATAAGTTAATTAAAATTTCTAAGTAGGGAAGAGGATGTATAAAGAGAAAAATAGAGATAGTGCGAGGATACTTTTTAATTTATTTAAGTATAAATAAATTAAATTATTAAATAATACTCAAAACATTTATTGGTAGATTTAAAGGATGAAAGAGTTCAGAGTAAGAGGATAATAGTGTAAAAATATATTATATTTCAAGAATAAAAAAATTTACATTTATTGTTGATTATTAAAAGGGTAATAAGCAAGACATTAACTCAATTTATAAGCTAATAAAAGATCACATTCCAGTATAACAATATTAAGTAATAAATAACGCAAAAACTATAAGCAAGGAACAAAAAAGAAAAATAAATCTATCTAAAAATATAGAAGGATAAGACTTTTTTGAATTTGACATGAAAAATAAAGTGGTAGTAATAATGTTATTAAAATAATATGATTTAATGTGCTCAAACAAGACAGATCACAACGTCACATATTTAGTATTCTTTAATATTGACTGTAAAACAAAATACAAGTACAAAATCAAGGGGTTGGTTAATACGGATGTAGAAAAATAATAGGTTATCCACTATGAGATTTGAAAAATGGTTTTCTGTCCTGCTTCTTAATTAATATCTAATACTTATTTATAATTTCTATATAGAAGGTTTAATTTTAAGGTTATTTGTATATAATTCAAATAACCCAAATCATAATTTGACATGGTTTATGTCCGCATATCGGGCGAGTACTAATACTAGTTGTACTTTAAGTTTAATATATATATATATATATATATATATATATGTTTTTGCAATTTTACCCACTTCGGACAGAAATTTATATGTACGTGACTGAAGTAGCACAATCTACGTATGAAGTTACAAATTTTGGCTAAAATTTATGACTTCATAGAAAAAGTATCTTAAGTGCATACAAAAAATTGATTGCACTTCATACGCACACATCTTAAGTGCATCTTAAGTGCAATTAAGAGTATGCATCTAATAAATTGATAAAAATTGCACTTAAGATATACTTAAAACGTATGCATCTAAAATGTGTTAATATTTTGCATGTATTTAAGATGTTTTCATGATCTAAAGGTCAGTTGTTTAGCTGAATTTTTTATTTTATTTTTTTTGCCCAGAAATAGAAACTTGAAACATTGGATGTGAGTGGTCGTGGTTATTGGAGGAGGCTAATGATGGTGGACAGAAGTGATGGGTGTGCGGTGGTGACTAGTGGTGGAGGTGATTAGATGTGGTAGTTTTACCTGGTTGTGCAGGTAGTTGGTGGTGGTTACATGACAACTTATCTTATTTACTTGCTTTAATCCTTCATATAAGTCGGGTTTCTTATTAATTATCTCCTAGTCTCATCTCTATCCCATTTACACATATATGTCTATCACTAATTTTAAAAATAATAATAAATACACTTATGAAATAAATTAAGAACTATTCCATTCAACTTACAATAATCAAATGAAGCTACTCAAACATTAAGATGCATCAATAATTAAGGGAATTTTACGGGGCGCAATAGAGCTAACGTAGCCGTCTCAAGATGGATAAAACCCTCAACTTAATTTGCACTTATTTTAAACAGAGTGGTTAACACACTACACTAGAGAAATAAACGAAGCTCTACTAGTGATAGTGACGCTATGTTGCTGATAAAAGAATGGAATCACCTCCAATAATTTCATGTTAAATATTTTCAATTTATTACTAGAACAAAGCCACATGTATAATGAAAATTTAGAGGTTTTGGTTCATTTTATATCAGTACTCTCATATATTTTTGAGCTACTTTTGTTTATGTTAGGATCGGAAAATCGGGTAGTGCGGAATTTAGCCAAACAACGATATAATGACAATAATAAAGACAATGAAAGTTTATAATAACGAGAATTAAAGTATATAAACAAGACACAAATTTAACGTGGTTCGGTCAAAATGACATACGTCCACAAGCGAAGAGGAGCAATTTTACTATACCAACAAGAGTACAAAAGAGAGTACAAAATTAGAGTAAACACTCTAATTAATCCCAAATACCCTAAGAGAATAACCTCACAAGATCACTCAAAAGAAAGGGTTCACACAAGTGCTTTCCAACACTAACTCTCATACAAAATACTCTTAATAAAGGAGGAAAGGAAGAAACAAGAAATGAAGACTCAAGTCTTGTTGGTGTGTTTAAAATGAACTAATATCCTTTCCTTTTATAGGTAAAAAAGTCTTGGCCTCTTAGTTGTAAAAGAAAAAATACAACTTGTGCAAATGATATCCACCACACAATGCAATATTTTCGGGTCCCAAAGAATATTGCCAACAAAGTCTATACTTTGCAAATATGCTTATGCTTATGTGAGATGGACTCCATTAGTCAAAATATTGGCCATATTACAAATCTCCACCTTGGCCTAATTTTGGTTGATATAGTAAATTTGCTCCATCCTCTCCGCAAAAGCCCCAATGGGCATATGTTAAAATTTAATTCCATCAAAATCAGACAAGTTGTCTGATACCGAAACTGTAGTAAGGCCTATAACAGTGGATCCCAATAAAGTATACAACGAATCCGATTTGTGTGTTTTCATGATCACAAGAGCACCATGAGAAATTTTCAGAACTCCACTTTCACATGCGTACTTGCACCCAAGAGATTCTAGAATACCCAAAGAAATAAGATTTTTCTTTAAGTTACGAATATGTCTAACATCGGTGATAATTCTCACCACACCATCGTGCATTTTGATTTGGACTGTATCTTTTCCAAAAACTTTACAGGCAGCATTGTTGCCCATCAAGACAACTCCACATCTAATAGATTCATATGTGGTAAATAAATCTCGATTGGGATACATATGATAAGAACAACCTGATTCTAAAATTCACTCATTGTTAGATTTGAAGCTATTATTAGTTACTAAAAAAATAATTCCCTCGGTCTCATTAGCAGCTACACTTGCTTCAGCAGTGTCAGTATTTTTGTGCTCATTTTTACTTTCCTTATGCTTTTCTTTATTTTTCAGCTTATAGCATACAAAGATAATGTGACCTTTCATATGACAATAGCGACACTCTAAATTATTATATCTGGATATGGAGTCGGATTTGCCCCTAACAAACAAGTCAACTTCCGCTTGATCCACTAGCTTCCCCAGTAATATCACTATCAATATGTTTTTTTGATTTTAAGATAGATTTAATATCCTTATAAGATATACTATCCTTTACATAAAGCATAGTATCTCTTATATGCTTAAAAGATGGGGTAGAGAACAAAGCAGTAACACACCTTGACCCTCATCTTTAATTTCAGCATCTATATTACTCAAATCCATAAAAATGAAATCAAAGGTGTCAAGATGAGAGAGAATAGAGGTACCTTCACCCATACGAATTGTATAAAGCTTCTACTTCAGGTAAAGTGTATTTTCCACCATCCTCTTCATATATAAGGTTTTCAATTTTTTTTCACATGCCTTTTGATGTGGTTTCTACAGAAACTTCACGTAAAACCTCATTTGAGAGAGTTAAAATGATACATGCTTTTGCCTTTTTGTCTATGGCGGCAAACTCCTCATCCGTCATTTTATCCGGCTTCTTCTCCTTTCCTTGGAGTGCCAAATCTAAGACATCTTGAATTAGAATATCTTCCATCTTTAATTGCCACATCCCGAAGTTTGCACTTTGGTCAAATTTCTCAACATAAGATTTTGTTAGAGCCATTTTGGCTATTTAAACTAACCCGGTTAGATCTGGCTCTGATATCAATTTGTTAGGATCGAAAAATCGGGTAGTGCAAAAGTTAGCCAAACTACGGTATAATGACAATAACAAAGACAATGGAAGTTGATAACAACAGCAATTAAAGCATATAAAGAAGACACAAATTTAACGTGGTTCGGTCAAAGTTACCTACGTCCACAAGCGGAGAGGAACAATTTCACTATACCAACAAGAGTACAAAATTAGAGTAAACTCTCTAATTAATCCCAAATACCCTAAGAGAATAACCTCACAAGATCACTCGAAAGAAAGGGTTCACACAAGTGCTTCCCAACACTAACTCTCATACAAAACACTCATAATAAAGGAGGATAGGAAGAAACAAGAAATGAAGACTCAAGTCTTGTTGGTGTGTTTAAAATGAACTAATGTCCTTTCCTTTTATAGGCAAAAAAGTCTTGGCCTCTTAGTTGTAAAAGAAAAAATACAACTTGTGCAAATGATAGCCACCACACAATGCAATATTTTTGGGTCCCAAAGAATATTACCAACAAAATCTACACTTTGCAAATATGCTTATGCTTATGTGAGATGGACTCCATTAGCCAAAATATTGGCCATATTACAATTTATTTATACACCAAATCTTTAATAAAAATACCAAAAAGTTGCAGAACGATGTAATTTATTCAACCTTTTTGTCCATTTTGGTGATGAAGCCAATGTTATTACAATTTACATATACGTACTGTCTTTCCCTTACCTTGCATTTTCTCAAGCACTGATCATGTAACATTGCAATATTTTCCAATTTCATATCATCACAAACAAATACGGATTTCCCTTATAGAATCACCAAATATACCTATTGTCTACGGTCAAACCGGGCTCGCCCCTTGTGTGATTAATCGAGACTGGAATATAATAGATTAAGGTTCGACCGCGTATTATATCGAACCATGATGCAAAATTAGATCGTCGAGCTCGTGACCCAAAAACCGATCAAGATTGAGATCGATCAAGATCGAGACCGAGCAAGATCGAAACCGAGAAAGATCGAGAAAAACTTACCGATCCAAATAACCGACAACCAAAATATCCGCGATCGGTCGAAGATCACGACGAAAATTTCGGCACATATCAAGAAGAGGCCGAGTAATTAGCAAATCATAAAATTTTTTACCCTGTATAGAATTGTACCAAGAGTAGGACACCCTTACTATATGAAGGGGGTCTGATCATTTGTAATAGACATCATATCAACGCAACATAACGCAATATACTAACACTTTTACTTTCTAGATTTTGTTATCTCGTTACTCTGTTAGCCTGTTCATACTTTAGTTGAAACAACTTTGGTTCGAAGGTTGTCAAACTCGAGGGCCAAGGCAATTCAATACGCGTGGTTTGCATTTATTCTTCTATCGTCAATTTCAATATTAATCTGTCTTTTTAATTTGTGCCAAGTTATATCACATATCCTTTAAATCACGTATAAATTCAATTGTTATCCGTTTTTAGGGTAAACAGTCTGGCACCCACCATGGGGCTAAGGATAATAGTGATTATTTGGTGCAAACTTTCATAACACACACTATTTTACACTTGTTCTTTGGAGTGTTTTTGATTCCAGGACCAAAATGTCGAACTCACAATCGACACTCCTTCACGTTGACAATGATTCCATCCACCACGACGAGAATGATAACATAGCACCAGGGAACGACGTACCTCCGGTTGATCTCAATGGAGTTCCGGCTGTAGATCCGATTGACATCAGTTCGCATGTAGCCATCAACGCAAATTTGGCAGTCGATCCCGAGGTCAGTGTCCGTAGAGATGTTCGATTGGCCGCTCAAAGCACCCATAGCGGCGAAGAGGGTGGGATCAACCTGCGAGTAATCTTTGAAATGTTGCAGGCTCAACAGGCAGTGAGAGCCTAGCTCCAAAACCTGAATCGCCCACTGGACAGGATCGAAACCGAGCCATCCCAGGAAGTTATCCACAAGGTCGAATCAACTTCAAGGAAATCGAACAAGAAAGAATTGGGGACCGACCCTGCAATCATGAAGATGCTCGAAGAGTTGACAAAACGAATCGAGTCGGGGGAAAAAAAGATCGAGGCAAATGATAAGAAGGTGGAAACTTACAATTCTATTGTCGATCAACTCCCGGGGGCACCACCGATATTGAAGGATCTGGACTCCAAAAAGTTCATGCAAAATCCTTTCCCCCCGAGCACGGCTCCCAAGCCGATTCCCAAGAAATTCTGAATGCCCAAAATTCCTAAATATAACGGAATGACTGATCCAAACGAGAATGTCACCTTTTACACATACGCTATCAAAGGGAATGATCTAGAGGATGATGAGATCGAATCAGTCTTGCTAAAAAAATTCAGAGAGACCCTGTCAAAGGGGGCTATGATATGGTACCACAATTTTCCACCTAATTCTATTGACTCATTTTCTATGCTTGCAGATTCTTCCGTAAAGGCGCATGCTGGAGCCATCAAGGTCGAAACCAGGAAATCGAACCTTTTCAAGGTAAGGTAGAAGGACAACGAAATGCACAGATAATTCATGTGTCGATTCCAAATGGAACAGATGGACCTGCCACCAGTCGCCGATGATTGCGCAATTCAAGCTTTCACCCAAGGACTCAATGTTCGAAGCTCGGTGGCTTTGCAGTAGTTGAAGTAGAATTTGATAGAATACCCGGCTGTCACTTGGGTCAATATATATAATCGGTATCAATCGAAGATCAGGGTTGAAGACGATTAACTCGGGGTTCTTTCCGGGTTCGTTTATCCTATCAGACCCATCGACATAATTAAGAGGGATATCGACTGAGAACCGAGGTCGAACAGAGAACGATATTAGCCATATAATGGAGATCACAGGAGCAGCGGACCTGGGCGGAATCTTGTACAAAATGAAAGGAGAAGTGATCGAGGTTAGAGCTCTCAAGGGCTCATGAGTAAGAACGCTTCGACAAACCCATGGGACCCAAAGAGGCACCTCGGTTATCAGAATACAACTTTAATGTTGACGCAGGCGCCATCGTATTAGCTATCGGACGTATCAAAGATACCATATGGCCTTGACCTCTACAAACCGATCCAACACAAAGGGATCCCAATAAAATATGCAAATATCATGGCACACATGGACACATAACGGAGTATTGTCGACAATTGAGAGAAGAAGTAGCCCGGTTATTCAACAACGGGCATCTTCGAGAATTTCTAAGCGATCGAGCTAAGAATCATTTCAGAAACAGGGATTTCAATAAACAGAATGAACAAGACGAGCCCTAACACGTCATTCATGTGATCATTGGAGGGGCCGATGTTCCTCAAGGTCCGGTGATAAAATGCACCAAAGTATCAATCACAAGGGAAATTCGGACTCGAGATTACATACCAGAAGAAACTTAATCTTTCAACAACGAGGACGCAGAAGGAATCATGCATCCCCATAATGATGCACTGGTAATTTCTATACTCATGAATAAAACTCGAGTTAAACGTGTGTTAATTGATCCAGGTAGTTCGGCTAACATCATTCGATCGAGGGTCGTAGAACAACGCGGCCTATAAACCAAATCGTGCCTGCGACCCGAGTGCTAAACGGATTCAACATGGCTTGCGAAACTACCAAGGTAGAAATAACGTTGCTGGTAAACGTAGCCGGTACCACCCAGGAGACCAAGTTTTATGTGATTAAAGGGGACATGAAGCCCTATTTGGGAGGCCATGGTTCTACAACATGAGAGATGTGCCCTAGACCCTTCACCAGGTATTAAAAATTCCGACACCAGAAGGGATAAAGACGGTTTACGGGGAGAAACCCGCCGCAAAGGAGATGTTTGTTGTCGATGAAGTCATTCCAATATCAACACTCGCATCGACAAAGGACTCAGGTTCGAAAGCAAAATAGGAAGCCAAATAGAAATCATTGATGCCAGCCTCGACCCAATCGGGCAAGCAAGGGATTGACGAAGACGATGATTACGGGGTTCCTCGATCCTTTATAGCTCCTGATGATTCTGATGCTACTAAATCGAGGGTCTAAGAGCTGGAGCAAGTCATACTGATCGAACATCTGCCCCATCGAAAGGTATACCTGGGCACAGTATTAACTCCCGGGCTCAGGAAAAGACTCATTCAATTTCTTATTGCTAATATGGATTGTTTTGCTTGGTCCCATCTCGATATGAAAGGGATTCTACCTGAGACCAGCACTCACAAACTAAGCCTGGATCCGAAATTCCATCCGATCAAGCAGAAAAGGAGACCGTAATCCGAGATCAAGCATGCTTTCATCAAAGACAAGGTAACTAAACTCCTTAAAATAGGGTCCATTCGGGAGGTCAAATAGCTGGAATGGCTAGAAAACGTAGTGGTAGTCCCCTAAAAAAGGGAATTAACTGAGAATGTGTGTGGATTACAAGGATTTAAATAAGGCATGCCTCAAAGACTCTTTCCTGTTGCCTAACATCGATCGCATGATCGACGCCACGGCCAGCCACGTGATCCTCAACTTTCTCGATGCCTATTCCGTGTATAACTAAGTACGAATGAACCCGGATGATGAAGAAAAGACCTCTTTTATCACTAAGTACGGCACATACTGCTATAATGTAATGCCATTTGGGTTTTAAAAATGCCGGTGCCACTTACCAACGCCTAGTAAACCGAATGTTCGAAGAACCGAATCTTCGAAGAACCAATAGGGAAATCTATGGAAGTTTACATTGATGATATGATAGTTAAGTTCCTGCGAGCAGAGGACCATTTAAAGCATTTGCAGGAAACCTTCATTATACTGAAGAAATACAACATGAAGCTGAATCTGAAATAATGCGCGTTCGGAGTCGGATCGGGTAAATTTCTTGGGTTCATGGTATCCAATCGGGGAATGGAGATCAACCCCAAAAAGATCAAATCCATCGAGGATATCACGGTAGTGGACAACGCAAAAGTCGTACAAAGGCTAACCGGGCGTATAGCTACCCTGGGACGGTTCATCTCGAGGTCTTCCGACAAGAGTCATCGATTTTTCTCATTGTTGAAGAAAACAAACAACTTCACATGGACCCCGTAATGCCAACGAGCCTTGGAAGAACTCAAGCGGTACCTATCTAGCCCGCCACTGCTTCACACACCGAAGGCGGACGAACCGCTATACTTGTATTTGGCAGTATCAGAGATAACAGTAAGTAGAGTCCTAGCTCGAGAAGAACAAGGTACGCAATTGCTGATTTATTATGTTAGCCGGACCTTAGGTGAGGCCAAAACTAGATATCCTCACTGGAAAAACTGGCGCTCGCTTTGCTAAGCACCTCTAGGAAACTAAAACCGTACTTTTAGTGCTACCCTATATGTGTTGTGACAACTTACCCATTGCAAAATATTATGCATAAGCCCGAACTCTCGGGGCAACTGGCCAAATGGGCAGTAGAAATCAGTGGGTATGATATTGAATATCGACCCCGAGTGGCCATTAAGTCTCAAATTTTGGCAGATTTCGTGGCCAACTTCACGCTGGCCCTAATACCCGAGGTCGAAAAAGAGTTACTGGTAAACTCGGGGAAGTCTTCGGGAATCTGGACCCTTTTTATGAATGGTGCTTCGAACGTAAAGAGGTCCAGACTTGGCATCGTATTGAATCCACCCACAGGAAACATAGTCAGGCAATCTATTAGAACTGTGAAATTGACTAACAACGAGCCCGAATATAAGGCCATGATTACAGGTCTTGAACTGGTGAAGAGCTTAGGGGTGTAGGTGAGCGAAGCTAAGTGCGACTCCCTCCTTGTGGTAAATCAAGTTAACGGAACGTTCGAAGTCAAAGAAGAACGGATGCAAAGGTACCTGGATAAGCTACAGGTAACATTACATTGATTCAAAGAGTGGACCTTGCAGCACGTACCTCGAGATCAGAATAGTCAGGTCAATGTACTTGCAAATTTAGGCTCTTCGGTCGAGGACGATGAGCTCAAATCGGGGCAGTCGTACAACTCACGAGATCGGTAGTAGAGGAAGGTCACGCCGAAATAAACTCTATAAGCCTAACTTGGGATTGGAGGAATAAATACATAGAATATTTGAGGACCGGTAAAGTACCCGCAGATCCTAAAGAGACGAGGGGCCTGCGCACAAAGGCAACTCGATTCTGCTTGACCGAGGATGGAACCTTATTCAGAAGAATGTTTGATGGCCCACTAGCTATATGTCTGGGACCGGGAGATACCGAGTACGTTTTGAGGGAAGTCCACGAAGGCACATGCGGGAACCACTCGGGCGCCAAATCATTGGTTCGAAAGGTAATCAAAGTAGGCTATTACTGGATCGATATGGAAAAAGATGCGAAGGAGTTCGTACAAAAATGTGATAAATGTCAAAGGCATGCTCCGATGATTCATCAATCTGGAGAACTGCTGCATTTGGTCTTGTCTCCATGGCCATTCATGAAGTGGGGAATGGACATTGTTGCCCCTCTTCCATAGGCACCAGGTAAAGCTCAATTTATCTTATTTATGACTGACTATTTTTCTAAGTGGGTTGAAGCCAGGTGTACGAGAAAATCAGGGAGAAGGAGGTCATTGACTTCATTTGGGACCACATCATATGTCGGTTCGGGATGCCATCCGAAATCGTATGTGGCAACAGGAAACCATTTATCAGCAGAAAAGTGACCAAGTTTCTCGAAGATCATAAGATCAAAAGGATCTTTTCCACACCATACCACCCAAGTGGGAACGGGCAAGCCAAATCGACCAACAAAACCATAATCCAAAACCTTACGAAAAGGTTGACTGACGCTAAGTGAAAATGGAAAGAGATCTTGCCCAAAGTTCTTTGGGCATATCACACGACTTCGAAGTTCAGTACCGGGGCTACCCCATTCTCATTGGTTTATGGTGCTGAAGCTCTAATACCGGTCGAAGTCAGTGAGCCAAGTATCAGATTCTGATATACAACAAAGGAATCAAATGACGAGGCCATGAACACGAGCCTAGAGCTATTGGATGAAAGGCGTGAAGCCACCCTTGTTTGATTGGCCGCCCAAAAGCAACAGATCGAGAGGTACTACAATCGAAGGGCCAACTTTTGATACTTCACTGTCGGGGACTTAGTACTAAGGAAGGTCACACTAAGCACCCAGAGTTCGAACGAAGGGAAATTGGGTCCGAACAGGGAAGGACCATACCAAATTCTCGAGGTCACACGGAAAGGATCCTATAAGCTCAGAATGAAAATAGAGAACAGCTACCGAACAATTGGAACATAACTAACCTAAAAAATGATATTACTGCTAAGGTACGACCCCATTTCATTTATTTTTATTTTTGGACTAACATTTTCCCTTGAGCCATTTTTGCCCCAATTGGGTTTTTCGGCAAGGTTTTTAACGAGGCAACAATGGATCGTGCTAACTTAGAATCTAAGGCTGATCATAAATCGGTGTCGAAGACAGCACTAACAGTATCCGAGGTTCCTCTACAATCAACCTCAAATACTAGGGGCAGTACCCTTGGATATCGACTTTTGTGAGGAAATTACTTCGTAATAGAAGGGTCTCGATAGGTAAGATTCGTTGTAAGGGCCAAACAGTCAAAAGAACCGTGCCCACATAGGTTGCTCAATCCCTGGCATAAAACATGTACGCATGTGTAACTGTTTTTCACAAGAATAAAGAGAAGTACTTTCCTTGCAATTATCCTATGTCTTACAAAAATTTCCTCATTACAATTTCGTACTTTTGATCTCTTAAGGAAACAAGCTCAAGGTCCAGATTATAACCAGAGTTCGGATTATCACTCCCTCACTCGGGGACTGGTGTCCGAAAAACAAACACGAACAGATCGAACTATTAAGTATCGGGGGCATAAGACCTCTAAGGCATCCCCCGAATTTTAAAGGCCACAACCATACCCACTCGGGGACTGTTATCTTAGGCAAGCCTGGATAACTCAAGAAATCAAACTCATTGGGCTATACCCTAATTAAAAGGCTACGACCATATTAACACGGCTTGGAGACGTCCGATAACCGTAACATAAAATAGGCCTTCGAAATTTTCATAACCGATTTTAAAGGCTACCCTCGACAAACTATAATCTGAGTTACTTACTTTGGGAGAAGGTTCCCGGTAACACTGAACCTCCAAGATGACTCAAAAATAAAAATAATGTAAAGGCAGGGTTTTTTGAACTTACAGAACCTAAGCTATTTTATGCTAAGGCATTCCGACCTTTGTGAATACAAGTAATAAAGTAGAGGAAAAATTTGAATGCCGAAAGGGAAAATAAAGCCTTGTATATATTTACCCAATAATATTTTTGCAGAAGCTAGAATGGCTTAATTCAAAAATTTACAACGGCCGAAACGACCTCAAAAAGATGCAAAGAAAGCAAACAATATACAGGCCTAAGTGTCTCGGTCTTCATCGGAGGCAGCATCTCCGCCCTCGGGATCTTCCCCACCTTCAGACTCGCTTAAACTCTTGGAATCTTCCTCAGGGAAGGCCAGCTTTCAGGCCCTGGCTTCTTCTGCTTTGGCGTTCTCGAGTTTAGCCAGTATATCGAAGTTGTAATGACCCGGCCGACCGTTTTGAATATTATAGCCCCATTTTCTCATTTACTTCTCAATTTATTCCTTGTTATTGATTTATGACTTATCGGGTTAGTTGGTTCAGGTCCCGAAGGAATTCGGAGTGAAATGAGACACTTAGTCTCATAATTGAAAATAATTAAGTTAGAAAAGTGGATCGGATATGGACCTATATGTAAACGACCTTGGATTCGAATTCTGATAATTTTAATAGCTCCGTATGGTGATTTTGGACTTAGGATCGTGTCCGAAAGAATTTTTGGAGGTCCGTAGAGGAATTAGACTTGAAATGCCGAAAGTTGAATTTTTGGGATGTTTGACCGAGGGGTTGACTTTTAGATATCAGGGTCAAAATTCGATTCTAAAAATTTTAATAGGTATGTTATGTCATTTATGACTTGTGTGCAAAATTTGAGGTCAATCAGACGTGATTTGATAGGTTTCGGCGTTATTTGTAAAACTTAGAAATTTCAAAGTTTAATAGGCTTGAATTGGGGCGTAATTCATGGTTTTAGCGTTGTTTTTGGTTATTTGAGGATTCGACTAAGTTTGTATGATGTTTTAGGAATTGTTGATATATTTGGTTGAGGTCCCGAGGGCCTCAGGTAAGTTTCGGATGGATAACAGATCAAAAATTGAACTACAACAGTTGCTGCAATTTCCTTCTGTTGGAAATTTCTTCTGCCAGATTCGAGCCCAGAAATCTCTCAGAATCGAGCCCAAAAATCAATCCCCGATGTGAGTCCAGATTGAGCCCAGGGTCGAGGGCCACGATCGAGCCCAGGGTCGAGGGCCATGATCGAGCCCAGGGTCGAGGGCCACGATCGAGCCCAGGGTCAAGGGTCGCGGTCGAAGGCAAGATTAAAGACATGATCTAAGGCCTAGGATCGAGGACTAGGATCGAGGGCCAGGATAGAGGCCCAGGATCGAGGACCTCGATTGAAGGCCAAGATCGAAGGCCAAGATCGAGGCAGAACTGAGGTAGTCTGGGCAGAATTATAAAAACAGGGACTTCGTCCCATTCGCCATTTTTGACAAATTGGAGCTTGCGGAGAGGCGATTTTTGATATATTTTCAAGGAAAACTTGAGGTAAGTCCCTTGTGATCATTTCTACTCCATAATATTGAATTATCATCGAATAATCCGACTAGATTACATGATTTTGAGGTGTAAATCGGAGATTGGAACTTAGAAATTTGGAAATAAGATTTGTAGATTTGAGGGTNCTCCGACTAGATTACATGATTTTGAGGTGTAAATCGGAGATTGGAACTTAGAAATTTGGAAATAAGTTTTGTAGATTTGAGAATCGAGTTGAGGTCGGATTTTGGTAAAATTGGTATGGATAGACTCTTGGTTGAATGGGCTTTCGGATTTTGTAACTTTTGTCGGGTTCCGAGACGTGGGCCCCACAGGTAATTTTTGAGCTAAATGTTCGGATGTTTATGAACAAATAGTATTTTCTTATGGAATTAATTCTAATAAATTTTATTAACTGAAACAAATTTTTTGTGACTAGATTCGAGGCATTCAGATGCCGATTTTCGAGGCAAAGGCATAGCAGAGTAAAGAGTGTCACATTTTGAGGTAAGTAACAGTTTTAAATCTGGTCCTGAGGGTATTAAACCCCGGATTTTGGTATCATATGATTATTTTGGAGTTGACGCACATGCTAGGTGACGGGCATGTGGGCGTGCACCGAGGGGATTGTGACTTGGTCCGTCCCGAGAAACTGTAAAGTTGAATAATTTGTTGTTAACTATATGCTCTCTATGTGTTGATAAAAATTTGACTATAAATCATGTTAGAAATCATGCTTAGGCTATTTGATAGTACTGTTGGGACCCACAGTGGTTGCGTACTTGTTGAATTGCCTACTAAATGCTATATGTACTCAGTCTCAATTTTTACTTGCACATTTTATCTCAGTCTCTGTTATTATTATTGATACATCATATCATTGTTGTTTGGGCTGATTTCAAGATTAATGAGAGCCCGAGAGACTGGAGAGATTTATGATTGAGAGAGGACGAGGGCCTGCTTGTGAGATATTGATATCATAGCACGTGAGTTGTCCATGCAGCACGTGAGTTGGCCGTGCAGATCCTTATATTATACTATAGCACGTGAGTTGGTCGTGCAGCACGGGAGTTGGTCGTACATCACGTGAGTTGGCCGTGCGGATCCTTATATTATACTATAGCACGTGAGTTGGCCGTGCAACACGTGAGTTGGCCGTGCGGATCCAGATATTTATATTATGGCACGTGAGTTATCTGTGCAGATTATAGTGGGGCTGTAGGAGCCCCTCCGGAGTCTGTACACCCCTAATGAGTGCGGGTACTCATTGAGAGTGAGTGATGAGGGCTGGGAGCCCAGGGAGTGATGAGGGTTGGGAGCCCAGTGAGTGATTGTTGTCCTAAGAGGTTGTACTTGATTTCCAGTTGTTGTTGCACTTAGTTGCTATCTGTCATTGTTGTGAAATCTCTAAAAGATTGTTGATATACGGATTACATGAGCAGGAACTGTTAAAAAGTGATTTGATATTAAACTGCCAGATTTGATAGAATGTCTATTCTTTGCCGGAATTACTGGAAATGAACCATAATTGTGTAGCTCATTACTATCTTCAGTTCCGTATTTATTATTGTTATTTTCTGAGTTGGTTGTACTCATACAATACCCTGAACTTCGTGTGCAAATCCAGGTATTCCCGGACATAGCGAGTGTTAATCCTTTCGGAGTGTCTATTAAAGGTTAATAGAAGGATTTAAAAAAAAAAGATTGGCGAGTTGCGTGTACAAGATCATGTCAACGATGAAGAAAGAATCTCAGTGGATTCTAAAATTTTGTAATTATAGTTTCAAGCTAAGTGGGAGAGCCCCACCGTCTATGATTGGATTGCGTAGTGTCAACTTGTGCGGTTTCTGGTTATCGGTGTATTGGTGGGTCATTGCAACTAAGGAAAAAAAACATTAGTGGTAATTTGAGCAAAGTATTTGGGGAATGTGTGCTATATTTGACCTTATCAATTCATATTCAGGTTGGTAGGAAGACTCAAAGTTTATGCTTCGTATAGATGTAATGTACAAGGAAAGTGAGACAGCCGGGTGTTTCCTTGAGAAAGTGTCCATGTGCTAGCAAGGCCTTAGAGTTGATCATGTGTGGGAACAAGTCAGAGCAAGTGACTCTCAATAACGGTCCTAGTGGATTCAAAAATTTAAAGTGTGGTGTCTAAGGATCTCGAGTCTATAGTATGGTTGAATATAGAGCTTTTGCAACAGATTATGAAACGGGGCTTGGAGTACTCTACGTTATCTTCAGATTGTGGCGTAGCATTGGAAAAATTGAAGAAAATAACTTCGGATTCATAAAAGAAGTATCAGAATGGGTGTACCAGTTGAAGATATAAAAAGTGCGCACAAGGAGGGATATGAGATAATTAGTGGGTTTTGAAATAGCGTGGTCTCGTGAAATAAGGTCACTTGGGATGAGTGCGGATTTGAGTTCGTGATGTAATGAATGGAGCTATTATTATTTCTAAGGCAAGTTGAGAGTAAATTGAGAAAAGACGGATCGACTAACAATAGTTGAATCAGCATGATGGTGGCAATGATTAGTTCCTTCAGCGTATAAGAGTTATGCATGTAATTTGTTGCGGTACGTGCGAGTCTTGGCAGCCGCCGTAATTGATTTTATTTGAAGGAATTCAAGTATTATGACATGTTATGTGTAGAGGGATCCCAGAAGAGTTATGATGGTTTAGACCACTACTTGAAGCCGGTATTGTCTATGGATATGGGAATTCATTCACGTGTTGCAATGGTTCTCTTGAAATGAGTTAAGAAGAAGGTTTCTATATAATGACGTGTTTATCCTATTAGTGGTTTGGGAATTATGATGGAATTCTTGTACTCCTGCGCATTGGCGTGATTAGGTGCACTAAGTAGCATGGAATTCGAAAGTTGAGGATTTAAGATTTCGGTTCGGTGTTGACGAGGATGTCATGAGCTCGAATGAGCAGGAAAAGGATTTAGATGTTTAAAGTAAGATGGTATTGTTTTTGGCATAATCTAAGGTCGATGTTAGGTGTAAGAGACCTTGTGTATTGATTTGTGGATTTCTGATATGCTTTACAGCATTAGTGTAACCGGTAGCATGGATGTGCAGACTTGTTACCTGGTGCGAAAGGGCGTGGGAGCGTGTCTCACGGCAAGATTGTGTAAGAGTGACATGTAGTCACTTGATTGAGTGAAGATTGAAACCAAGTATGAAGATTGTGGTAATATCGCTGATTCGAGAATTTATGCCTGGAGGGCGCTCTGTTCATTTGGTTGTGGACTGTGGAAGTTTGTTCCGATTGTGATAGCTATTCTTGTGTGCTATGGGGAAAAGGGTTATTATGGATCCTTGAAAGGTTATTAGCCTAGTACGGTGTGATCAGAATCGGCTTGAGGTCTGTGGATGGATTTAAATATGAATACGGGCTCTATATCAGGCCGGATGTGTCCATTTAAGCATAAAAGCTCCCTATGGAGGAGTATTCGGACGTTGGGTGTTGTTTCGTCGTCGGTTATTTCATGTAATACTATATTGTGCCGTGTGAGTTATGAAATGACTTGATAAATTTCTTATGTGATGAGGTTCTGCGTAGCGATGGTGTTATGTGAGCAGGATGGCTCTCGAGATTCAGATCATATATCTCACCTTAGTTGTGCTTGAGTTTTGTAGCGTATGGCGCTGTCGGTCCTTCCAGGGATGATATTATGCACTGAGCGTGCTTGTGTCTGATATTCAGATATTTTGTAGTAATGAGAATTTTAGCTCGGTAAGTATTTTCTAATAGATTCTTTTTGTGTGGATCGGGTGGCACGCCGCCACGGGTATGTTGTTTGGATTGGGTTGCACGCCGCAACGGTATCATGTGTGGATCGGGTTGCACGTCGCAACAGTGTGATGTTGAGTACAGTCCCCTATATTCTATTTTGTGTGTTTGTGTCCCATTTTCTGAGGAAGGTTCATGACACCTTTTCAGTTGTCTAATTAGTCACGTGGGTTGAGTAATCCTTTCCAGAGTTCGATTTTCTTGTGTATCGCAATCGAGCCCGTAGCTTATTAGCTCATCGTGGCGTCATATGAGGCTTTTTGATCGTGTCTGAGGTGGTTTATTACCTGAGCAACTTATACTTGGTGAGACGAGATTATTGGATTTGGGATCAGTGGGATCAGATTATATGGAGTGTAATAAAAAGAAAATACCATTATTTGGTTATAATGAGGCAATGGTTCTTGTCAGAAGGAGAAACTCAATAATTGTTGACTCGGCAGTTGATTATGAATTTCTACACATTTCTTCCATCGTGAAAGCATTTCAAGAGTTAGAACAAGACTTATATGTATCATGAGGTATGTTGTGAACATCAGATTCGTGAAATTTTGGCTATTGTTATCGGAGGATGTTATTATAATCATATGAATAATGCGGTGCATGGTCTAAACTCAACAAAGGTATGCAATCCTGTATTGGTGCATCGTGTAGTGATTGATACGACATTCATAGGTTGGAAACAGGCATGGTGGAGAATTTTGGATGTTAGAATTAGGCTCTAAGGCTTATTATCCTAAATAAAGGGGAGAATTTTCATATTGGCTCGAGTTAATGTGCTCAACTGGGTGTGGTAGCACGGGTAGGTGCACGAGGTATTAAACAGTGATTTTGGATAACTCTGGAACACTCCTTAGCACGTTCGAGGACGAACGTATATTTAAGTGGGAGAGAATGTAATGACCCAACTGGTCGTTTTGACTTTTCGAACCCCATTCCCCTATATAAAACTTCCCGTATGTGCTTTAAATGATTTATGACTTGTGGGGATGGTTGGTTCGGGATTTGAAAGTGTTTGGGCTGAAATCGGAACACTTGGTTCCTTAAGTTGTGTTTAAAAGGCTAAGTTTGACTTTGGTCAATATTTTGGGAAAACAGACTCGGATCAGTGTTTTGATAGTTTTGGTGGGTACGTATCGTAATTTGGGACTTGGGCGTATGCCCAGAATCAAATTCCGAGGTCCCTAGCCCGAGTTATGGAATTTTGATGAAAAACATTAAAAGTTTAAGTTTAAATAGTGACGGAATGTCTAATTATGTGCAAACGACCCCGGAATAAAATTTTGATAATTCCAGCAGCTCCGTATGGTGATTTTGGACTTAGGAGCGTGATCGGAATTTTATTTGGAAGTCCATAGTGAAATTAGGCTTGAAATGGCTAAATCAAGAATTTAAGTTTGGAAGTTTGACCGGGGAGTTGACTTTTTGATACCGGAATCAGAATCTAGTTCCGAAAAATTTCATAGCTCAGTTATGTCATTTATGACTTGTGTGTAAAATTTGAGGTCAATCGGAGTTGATTTGATAGGTTTCGACATCAAATGTAGAAGTTGGAAATTTTAAGTTTCATTAAGCTTGAATGGGAGCATAATTCGTGGTTTTAGAGTCGTATTATGTGATTTGAGGTTTCAAATAAGTTCGTATGATGTTTTAGGACTTGTTGGTATATTTGGTTGATGTCCCAAGGGCCTCGGGTGAGTTTCGGATGGTTAACGGATCAAAAGTTGGACTTAAAACAGCTGCTGCAATTTTTCATTTCTGCTGGAAATTCTGGCCCAAAATCGAGGCCCAAGATCGAGGCCCAAAATCGAGCTCCCAAGATCGAGGCCGAGGATCGTGGCTGTGGATCGAGCAGGGGCGATTTTTGATAGATTTTCAAGGAAAAGACATTGGGGTAAGTGATTCTAACTTGGATTTAGTCTATAAACACAAATATATCATTGTTCTCATCATTTAATTAGTGTTTTGAGATTGAAATTTGAGAAATTTTTGGAAATCTCATAGAAACTTATTTTTGAGATTTCGGTATCGATTCGGAGTCAGATTTGTGTGAAACTGGTATGGTTGGACTCGTAATTGAATGGTTTGTCATATTTCGTAGCTTTCGCCGGATTCTGAGATATGGGCCCTATGGACGAAGTTTTAATTAATTTCGGGATTTTTATTGAAAATTTAGTATTTCCTTATAGAATTAATTCCTATAAATTTTAATGATTGTATTGAATTATTTTGGATAGATTCGAGCCAGACATAGTTGGATAATCGAGGAAAGGGTCTACTAGTGTATTAAATTGGAACAAGACAAGGTAAGTCTCTTGTCTAATCTTGTGAGGGGGAAATTACTCCATAAGGATTAAATTGAATAATTGTTGCTAATTGTGGGGGCTACGTACGCACGAGGTGACAAGAGTCTGTGCATAGCTACTATAAATACTAAAGTCCGGGTAGTTTAGGACTCAAAGCATGAATTACTTGTGTAAATTATATTTCTTAATTAATTAATATTATATATATGTGAATATATTGTGAATTGTTAGATAAAGATATTAGAGGATGAAAATCTCATACGCTTGATTTTCTTTTTAAATCAATTAATTGTTAAGAAAAATTGTTCTTCCTCGTGAATTTTATCTTATAATAAATATACTCTCATTTCGGAGGTACATAAGAAAATGTCCTCCTTTCTTATGGAGTGGGCCGAACACCGTGGCAGGATAGATGCATCTATGGATCGCGCCGCACGTCCCTCGGCAGTGTACACGACACTCTGGATCGGGTCGTACGTCCTCGGCAGAAATCGTGCTTAATAATAATAATCATTACACGATACTTGGACAGTTTATTACAGCTTGCAAAGCTATTTGATAAATTGAAAATTTATTGAAATTGAATTGCAGCTTGTAAAGCTATTTGATAAATTAGAATTTTTATTGAAATTGAAGGATTTATTAATAGATTAGAAATTATTTGAATTGAAGGAATTTAATTAATATATTGAGAATTTTTGGAATTGAAGGAATTTAATTACTTTTGCTGGTTCAATAAAATTATTGTTAACTCTGTGAATCATGTTGATATAAATATCTCTATTTTTATGATTATTTAATATTATTAACCCATAGTGAGTGTCATAATCGGCCATCTCGTCTCTACCTCTTCGAGATTAGGCTTGATACTTACTGGGTACACATTGTTTTTGTACTCATACTGCACTTGCTGCATATTTTATTGTGCAGGTACATATATGTATAGCGGCCTTGTGGGCGCAGAGGTGTGGTTAATAATTGTGGGGATATAGGTGAGCTGTATTCTATATTACGATCCGAAGCTAACAGAATCTCCTTCAGGGTTATTATATTTTCTTGTCTAATTTGTACTCTGGACAGATGCTGTATTTTATTTTAATTCCCTAGTAAATGCCCATGCACTTGTGACACCGGGTTTTGGGAATGGTTGTGAATTGTTTAGAAATTTAGCTACAAAAATATTTATCGTTTACTCTATGAGTTTTATCTCTATAATTTTATTAAAGAAAATTTTTATTTCAAAAATACTAAAATGGGTAGTTAAGTTAATTGGTTATGGTTGGCTTGCCTGATAGTGGTGTCCGGCGCCATCACAGCCTTTTTTAGATTTTGGATAGTGACAAACCCTATTTTCCCATTTACTGCTCAATTTATGCCTTGCTATTGATTTATGACTTATCAGGTTAGTTGGTTCGGGTTTGAAAGGAATTCAGAGTGAAATGAGACACATAGTCTCATAATTGAAAAAATATTAAGTTAGAAAAGTGGACCGGATATGGATCTATGTGTAAACGACCTCGGATTCAAATTCTGATAATTTCAATAGCTCCGTATGGTGATTTCGAACTTAGGAGAGTGTCCAGAAGAATGTTTGGAGGTCCGTAGAGGAATTAGACTTGAAATGCCCAAAGTTGAATTATTGGGAAGTTTGACCGAGGGGTTGACTTTTTGATATCGGGGTCGAAATCCGATTCTGAAAATTTTAATAGGTATGTTATATCATTTATGACTTGTGTGCAAAATGTGAGGTCAATCGTACCGGATTTGATAGGTGTCGACGTTATTTGTAGAAATTAGAAATTTCAAAGTTCAATAAGCTTGAATTGGGACGTAATTCAGGGTTTTAGCGTTGTTTGAGGTGATTTGAGGATTTGACTAAGTTCGTATGATGTTGTAGGACTTGCTGGTATATTTGGTTGAGGTCCTAAGGGCCTCGGGTGAGTTTCGGATGGTTAACGGATCAAAACTTGAACTACAACAGTTGCTGCAATTTCCTTCTGTTGGAAATTTCTTCTGCCAGATTCGAGCCGAGAAATCTCTCAGAATCGAGCCCAGATGTGAGCCCAGATCGAGCCCAGGGTCGAGGGCCACGATCGAAGCTATGATGGAGCCCAAGGTCGAGGGCCATGATCGAAGCCATGATCGAGCCCAGGGTCGAGGGCCACGATCGAAGCCATGATCGAGCCCAGGGTCGAGGGCCACGATCGAAGCCATGATCGAGCCCAGGGTCGAGGGTCGCAGTCGAAGGCAGGGTCAAAGCCATGATCAAAGGCCTAGGATCGAGGACCAGAATCGAGGGCCAGGATCAAGGCCCAGGATCAAGGACCTCGATCGAAGCCCAGATCAAGGTAGAACCGAGGTTGTCTGAGCAGAATTATAAAAATAGGGACTTCATCCCATTCGCCATTTTTGACAAATTGGAGCTTGAGGAGAGGCGAGTTTTGATATATTTTCAAGGAAACCTTGAGGTAAGTCCCTTGTGATCATTTCTACTCCATAATATTGAATTTTCGTCGAATAATCCGACTAGATTACATGATTTTGACGGGTAAATCGGAGATTGAAACTTAGAAATTTGGAAATAAGATTTGTAGATTTGAGGGTCGAGTTGAGGTCGGATTTTGGTAAAATTGGTAGGACTAGACTCGTGGTTGAATGGGCTTTTGAATTTTGTAACTTTTGTCGGGTTCCGAGACGTGGGCCCCACAGGCGATTTTTGAGCTAAATTTTTGGATATTTATGAAAAATTAGTATTTTCTTATGGAATTAATTCCAATAAATATTATTGACTGAAACGAATTATTTGTGACTAGATCTGAGGCATTCGGATGCCGATCTGCGAGGAAAAGGCATAGCAGAGTAAAAGGTTTCATATTTTGAGGTAAGTAACAGTTTTAAATCTGGCTCCGAGGGTATTAAACCCCGGATTTTAGTATCATGTGATTAGTTTGGAGGTGACGCACATGCTAGGTGACGGGCGTGTGGGCGTGCACCGAGGGGATTATGACTTGGTCCATCCCGAGAAACTGTAAAGTTAAATAATTTGTTGTTAGCTATATGCTCTCTATGTGTTGATAAAAATTTGAGTGTAAATCATGTTAGAAATCATGCTTAGGCTATGTGATAGTACTGTTGGGACCCACAGAGGTCGCGTACTTGTTGAATTGCCTACTAAATGCTATATGTACTCAGTCTCAGTTTTTACTTGCACATTTTATCTCAGTCTCTATTATTATTATTGATACATCATATCATTGTTGTTTGGGCTGATTTCATGATTAATGAGAGCCCGAAAGACTGGAGAGATTTATGACTGAGAGAGGCCGAGGCCTGATTGTGAGATATTGATATCATAGCACGTGAGTTGTCCGCGCAGCACGTGAGTTGGCCATGCAGATCCTTATATTATACTATAGTACGTGAGTTGGCCGTGTAGCACGTGAGTTGGCCGTGCGGATCCTTATATTATACTATAGCACGTGAGTTGGCCGTGCAGATCCAGATATTTATATTATGGCACGTGAGTTGTCCGTGCAGATTATAGCGCTTGGGCTGTAGGAGCCCCTCCGGAGTCTGTACACCCCTAATGAGCACGGATACTCATTGGGAGTGAGTGATGAGGGCTGGGAGCCCAGGGAGTGATGAGGGTTGGGAGCCCAGTGAGTGATTATTGTCCTAAGAGGTTGTACTTGATTTCCATTTGTTGTTGCACTTAGTTGCTATATGTCATTGTTGTGAAATCTCTGAAAGATTGTTGATATACGGATTACATGAACAGGAACTGTTAAAAATTGATTTGACATTAGATTGCCAGATTTGATAGGATGTCTATTCTTTGCTGGAATTACTGGAAATGAACCATAATTGTGCAGCTCGTTACTATCTTCAGTTCCTTGTTTATTATTATTATTTGCTGAGTTGGTTGTACTCATACTACACCCTGAACTTCGTGTGCAGATCCAGGTGTTCCCGGACATAGCGGGTGTTAATCCTTTCGCGCGATTGCTTTTCAGGAGATTTTGAGGTAGCTGCCATGTTCCACAGACCTTGTCTCTCCTTCTCTATCTCTTTGTTTACTGTATTTGGTCTCAGTCTATTATAGACTATATTTTCCAGACTTGTATTCATATTAGATGTTCATGTACTCAGTGACACCAGGTTTTGGGGAGTGTTTGTATATTATTTTAATATTATATTTTCAACCTTAAAGAGAAGTTTTGGTTTATTGAGATTATCGGCTTGCCTAGTATTGAGATAGGTTCCATCACGACAGGTTGGGATTTTGGGTCGTGACAGAAGTCCTGAGCATGGACTTTCTAGAGGGCTTCCCTTCGGGCTTTCCACCGTGCATGATCCACCATGCTCCTTGGCCTGCGCCTGGATGGCCTCGACGTCGAGCTTGAATTGGGACACTTTAGCATCGACTTTGGTAATGGCCACAGCCACCTCAGATTTGGCCGCCTCGAGTTTATTGGCCAAGTTTACCTTATCAAAAATAGCCTAGTCCAATTGGGATTGAAGCTCCTCGATTCTTTTGACCTGCACCAAGGCCTTCTCTTTTGCAGCTCGGAGCTGGGACTCGGCCGACTCCAGTTGTGCTTGGGTAGCTTCCCTTTTCGTGGCTAAGATGTCCATATTTTTCTTGAACTCCTCAGCCTCAGCTTGAATTGTATCTACCTGTGCCCGAAGCTCCTCGATCTATTCAAACCTTTGCCGGACCTGCAGGATCAAGTCATTAGTCACTATCTTCAATTCGTCTTCACTTTCGTGAAGCACTCGAAATGCCTACTCGGCCATCTAGGCATGCTCATTCCGAGCCGTTACTAAATCGGCCTGAAAGGTTTCACTCTTCTTAGTGAGGTCCCGAACCTCGGCCTCGTAGTGAGTTAATTCTTCCCGGTATCGGAGGAAAGTCTCATGATGTAGCACCGAAGTCTGCAAGCATAAGGGAAGGTGTTATGGTTATTTACAACTTTAAATTTAGAACATATGGGAAGAAAGATACACAAAGTTACCCGATTTAATGACTGTTGGGCTTCATTGAATGGGCAGGGGGTTTCCACCTTGTCCATCACTGCCTGATCTTCTTTGGTCACCAAGCACCGAAAGTAGCTAGCAACCCCCACGGGGGCAGAAAAACCCGGGCACCCTCCGGGATAGAGAAAGCTATTGACCGCCTTCGGTCAGGATCGACGTCCGGGGCTGGGAATCGATTCACCAATTTTGGGCTCGAGGAAGACCCACTGGCTCCCGGCGATGGTACCTTCTTTGGCACCGGCAAGTCTCTGAGCCCAGTGACATCCTCGAAGGCAGTGGACTCAAATCTGTCCAAGAAGTGGTGGATATCGGTCACCCCCTGAGGCCCCTCGTAAGAACGACTTTCTAACATACCGGCCTCGCGAATCATGGCATCTGAAATCTGAGGGGACCTGGTAATGTCGATTGCCCCAAGCTCATCTCTCGGGATACCTTCCTCTGCTCGAGAAGCGTTGACCCAGTTTCTCTCTTGACCCCCTTAGCTGAGGGCGAGGAGGCCTCAACCTCTTTTAGTTAGGGAGCTTCGGCTAAGACTCCCTCATCGACCTCTTCATGTTGGGACGGTCCGATTTCGGCATCCACCAATTCACCTACTCGCACATGGGCCACCAACTAGGATTTCTCTTCTTCTTCTTCTTCTTCTTCTTCTTCTTCTTCTTCTTCTTCTTCTTCTTCTTCTTCTTCTTCTTCTTCTTCTTCTTCTTCTTCTTCTTCTTCTTCTTCTTCTTCTTCTTCTTCTTCTTCTTCTTCTTCTTCTTCTTCTTCTTCTTCTTCTTCTTCTTCTTCTTCTTCTTCTTCTTCTTCTTCTTCTTCTTCTTCTTCTTCTTCTTCTTCTTCTTCGTCCCTTATTCGGCGGATTGAGTCTGAGGATAGAGCGTCGGTGCTTCCCTTGGGCTTGTACGACCTCTTCTTCGGTTTCTTCTTTTCCGAGTTCGGGGAACTCGAGACCCTTTTCCTCTTCTTTTAATCACCTTGCTTCGGAGCAGGGGACCTGAGAGGCACATCCTCCTCACCGGATAGAGGCCTTATGGAAACATCTTTGGGGAGACTTACAAAAGAAAACAGAACAATAAGAACTCGACTGTACGAGGAGGGAATTAAACATTATTACATCAAAAGAGAAAACTTATCATGATTATAGGCCTCCCATCGACCCTTTGATAATTTCATCCAAGCACGCTCGGAATATGGTCTATGTGACACAAGGCCCTCGACCCATTCCTTGAGTTCAGGAACTACGTCCGGCACCTGGGCCACAGTTGCAACACCAAAAATATCGATAAGGAAGGAGATAAGAGGTAAAATAACAAGATTGAACATTCAAGGCGAAGTACTACTTAAGATTCGTGTTCCATTTCTCAGGAAAATGGCATGTCTTCGGCGGGGATCAGGTCCGAAGTCTTTATTCGAACAAATCGGCCCATCCAACCTCGGTCCCGAGCCTCATCTATACTTGAGAACGGGGCCTTGCTGGCCCGGCAAGCAAGCTTGATCAGCCCTCCTCGATAGAGTCGGGGACTGTAGAGGCGCATAAGGTGATCGAGGGTAAAGAGACATCCCTCGATTTTGCTTACGAAGAATCGGATGAGAATTACTATTCTCCAGAAGGAAGGGTGGATCTGGCCAAGAGTCACATCGTACCTCTTGCAGAACGCAATAATGATAGGGTCTAAGGGACCCAACGTAAAGGGGTGAGTTTAAACACTTAGAAAATCCTCCACATGGGTAGTGATCGATTCCTCGGGCGAAGGTACCCCCACATGCTTATCGACCGAGTTGCAGTCTTCTTTAACCTTGGTGAGAAGATCATCGATAATTGTGCATATGTACCTCGAAACCGGCTCACATCGACCCGGTACTGAGGAGGTCTTTTCAATCGTAAAACCGGCAACAGTAGGACACCCTGCCAGAATAAATTCCTCAAGATGAGGTTCCGCCGCAGCCCCATCGCCAGAGGATCGTGACGAAGAGGTGACCTCCTTTTGCGGTACAGTCTTAGAAGTTTTCGCCATTGTAGAACAGAATAAAAAGGAATTAGGATGGTATGCGGTTTTCTAAAAGTTCAAGAAATTTGGGTGCAAGAGTTGCAAAGCAAAGAGATTTTTGAAAAGAAACAAGAATAGGAGGAGCTTTGAACGTAAAATTTGAATAGAGGAAGGTTAGAGTACTTATAGCTTGCTGGTGACGGTTCAGAACCCATAGTGCCAGACCAGCAACTGACAAGTATTTAATACCTTGATAACTGGACCGATGAGACGTTTCGATATCCATTTGTTGCTTACATCGTAGTCGGGTGTATCAGTGACGTTCATCGCTTACATCATGGCCCATCGAGACGCGAGACAGGATACCGAAGTTCATATTGTTTCTCGTCATCTTCTCTCCGAGAAACGAGGAGACTATCTATATACGGTCAAAATCGAGCTCGCCCCTTGTGTGATTAATTGAGACTGGAATATGATAGGTTAAGGTTCGACCTCGTATTATATCGAACCATGATACAAAATTAGATCGTCGAGCTCGTGACCCAAAAACTGATCAAAATCGAGACCGAGCAAGATCGAGATCGAGCAAGATCGAAACCGAGCAAGATCGAGGGAAACTTACCGAGCCAAATAACGGACAGCCGAAATATTCGCAATCGGTCGAGGATCATGGCGGAAATCTCGACACATATCAAGGAGAGGCCGAGTAATTAGCAAATCATAAGATTTTTTACCCTGTATAGAATTGTACCAAGAGTAGGACACCCCTACTATATAGAGGGGGATGGAGGTCTGATCATTTGTAATAGACATCATATCAACGTAACATAAAGCAATATACTAACACTTTTACTTTCTAGCTTTTATTATCTTGTTACTCTATTAGCCTGTTCATACTTCAATTGAAACATCTTTGGTTCGAAGGTGGTCAAACTCGAGGGCCAAGGCAATTCGATACGCGTGGTTTGCATTTATTCTTCTATTGTCAATTTCAATATTAATGTGTCTTCTTAATTTGTGCCAAGTTATATCACTTATCCTTAAAACCGCGCATAAATTCAATTGTTATCCATTTTTTAGGGTAAAACACCTATATTTATGTAACATGTATAGCTAAAATTTGGGAAGTCAACTCATTCTAGTCATATCTTAGAAGAAACAAGACGGGCTCGATCTGGAAACTCCATTGAACTAAAATTTCTTGAATGCCTTGTGAAAACTTAGAAAAATGGGCAATTTATGTGGAGTGCACACGCAGCAGATTCTCTAATCTCAATCTAGATAGAGAGAGATATTGGACTTGAGAAGACCCAACTTCTTATTTTTCTAGGCTCAGTATTTGGAGTTATCATGTATAATATGATTGATGGTTAAATTACAACAATCGTTGATGTACATGTACCTATCTATACATAATGTTGCATAACCGTGATTAGTACATCGTGCATCAAATATATTGTGTGGACACCATAGTGGATATCCGCAGATTATATATCAAAGAAGCAGGAAGGAGGTAGAAGCCTGAATACGAGTTCGATTAAATTCAGTAGTTTTTGCTCAAAAACTCTGTATTTATATATGTTAAGAAATTAATTCATTAAATATGTAGATTCAATATGTAGACGTATTAAATTTAAAACTCAATTATTAACACTTAAAAACTTAAATTACCGTTCTATAATCAAGAACCCATAGTTAAAATTTTGGTTTCGCCTTTTACAAAGAATTTTGACCAAAACCATATTGATTGGATATTCGGCCTCGTGAAAATAAGAGCAAATCGTGCATTGATATAGAAGTTGGGTTTTTTTTAAAGCTTAAATGTAGCTTAAAAGAGGGTGAATGGAAAATGGAGGAAAATTAAAAA
This sequence comes from Nicotiana otophora, assembly GCA_000715115.1. NCBI lineage: Eukaryota > Viridiplantae > Streptophyta > Magnoliopsida > Solanales > Solanaceae > Nicotiana > Nicotiana otophora. Next base: position 353,391 of record AWOL01S0002156.1, read on the forward strand.
TATTTGAGTTTCCCTCATTGACAAAGGGATATTATCCCATATTGGAAGAGGAAGAGATTTTGATGGGTATATATACAATTGCACTTCTTCTAGCTCTTAAAGAGTTAAGAAGAAGGCAAGCCTCGCGCCGTCGTCGTCGCTCGCTCACTCGGCTTCGGCTTCGACTTCGGATTTTGTAAATGGAATATTAATATTAAATCCAAACGTAATAGTATATGCCCTTCACTTTTTGTAAAAGACAATTACAAAACAGTTTGCACCTGTACCTCTTCAAATCTGAAGAGTTGAAGAACAGTTTTTACCTCTTCAGATTTGAAGAAACAGTTGGCACCTTTTTGGATTTGAAGAGTTGCACCTCTTCAGATTGTGCTCAACATTGGCTATAAATACCAGTCCATTCTCTCAGATTTGTTATACGAATTTCTGACTTCTCCTTCTTTCTTCTGCATTGTTTTAACTACAAACAAAGCATCAATAAGTGTGATTTGCTACCGATTTTGTGTTCGCTGAAACATTGGTGTTTGAAGTATCGCTACACCAGTGTGTAATTCATTCTATCTTGGGAGGAAATAATTCACAACCTTGGGTACTAGGAGGGGATTAAATTCCTTAAGGAAACACTGTGAATTCAGTAGGCTCGGATTAAATTTTGTTTCTTTTACATTTATGTTATTTTATCTTCTCCATAATTATTTTACAAATACAGCTAAACAACAAGCTTAAGGAATTTAAATCTTTTCTGTATTTGTGTTATATTCACTGTTTCTGGAGACTAAAACCTGTGTGATTTTCTACTCCAGTGGAAATTAAAATATACGTGATTTTAACGTTTGTTTGTGTCATTCTTTTACAGAAATGACAAACGACAACGGGAACCAGACTGTTCTTCCTATGGTAACTGCCAACGCATCGGCAAGCCGAACAACACCGGCTGAAAAACCCAAAACATTTTCCTGGATTGACTTCAAGCGCCGGCAGCAAAAGATGTTCATCTACTTGACGACTTTAAGTCTACAGAAGTTCATTACGAAATATGTTCCTGTTCTGCCCGACGAAACTCCAGAAAATGAACGCTTTCTCGTGACTGAGTCGTGGAAGCATTTTGATTTTTTATGCAAGAATTACATTCTTAGTGGACTAGAGGACAATCTGTATAATGTCTATAGTAATATGGAGACGTCAAAACAACAGTGGATAGCGCTTGAAAGGAAATACAAAATGGAAGACGCCGGGTTAAAGAAATTCGTTGCCGCTAAAGTTTTGTACTATAAAATGGTAGATAGCAAGTCTGTTATTACCCAAGTCCAAGAATTGCAAGTGATTATTCACGATCTCCTTGCTAAAGGTATAAGTCAAATTAATACTAATGTTGAAAGTATTAATTATATTGTTTCTACTAACAGAATTTTCGTTGAAGGTCTTGTCATCAATGAAGCGTTCCAAGTTGCAGCAATGATTGAAAAGTTGTCTCCTTTGTGGAAAGACTTCAAAAACTACTTGAAACACAAACGAAAGGAGATGTCCCTTGAAGATCTCATTGTTCAGTTGAGAATCGAAGAGGACAATAAAGCTGCTGAAAAGAAAGGGCGTGGAAACTCAACAATAATGGGAACAAACATTGTTGAGGATAGAAAGAGAAAGAAGGCTTATGGACCGAAAAGCAACCCAAGCAAGAAGCGGTTCAACGGAAATTGCTACAACTATGGAAAAGCTGGACACAGATCTGCAGATTGTCGTGCTCCAAAGAAAGACAAGAAGAAGGGTCAAGCAAACATGGTTGAAAAGGACGAAGATATCGATGACTTGTGTGCTATGCTTTCTGAATGTAACCTAGTAGGAAATCCTAAGGAGTGGTGGATTGATTCTGGAGCCACTCGCCATGTTTGTGCTATTAGAGAAGCATTTACTACATATGCTCTTGTTGGACCCGAAGAGATGCTTTCTATGGAAAATTCTGCAACGACAAAAATTGAAGGATCGGGAAAGATATTTATGAAAATGACTTCTGGTAAGGTGGTGACCTTGAACAACGTCCTTCATGTTCCCGAGATTAGAAAGCACTTAGTCTGCTGGACTTCTTGTTAAAAATGGTTTTAATTGTGTTTTTGTATCCGATAAGATTGTAATAAGTAAGAATGAAATGTTTGTAGGAAAAGGTTACCTCACTGAGGGCCTTTTCAAGCTGAATGTAATAGTTATTGAGAATAATAATAAAATTTCAGCTTCTTCTTACTTACTTGAGTAAAATGAATTATGGCATATACGTTTGGGTCATGTCAATTA